>CAUYRH010122236.1:0-12402 GCA_963574655.1 Perodicticus potto | reverse complement strand
CCCCACCAGAGACCGCCACCCCACCCATTCCCAGTCCCAGTTCTGCCCCGCAGCCTGGCCCCGTGTCCCCTCCCTCCCCCTGCACCTGCCGCCTTAGGGGAGGCCCAGAAGGAGACGCGGGAGCTGAGGCAAGACCCAGACAAGACCACTCCCTCCCGGCTGGGCAGGTAGTGGAGGACCACACCACGGAAGCTGTCCAGGGCCGGAGGGGCTGCGCCAGGAGGATTGCGAATTTCTTTCGGAAAATGTTCTGCCTCCCGCTGGCTCAGAAGATCCGCCGCCGGAACAAGGTGGTGCCTGTGACCAGCCAGGAGACCTGAGGCCGAGACTAGGAGGCGAGTGTGGGACAGCCAAGCCAAGCTTCCTCCTTTTTATGGTTTTATTAAAATTTCAGTAAAGAAATTGTATTGTTTTCTGTGTGTAGTGTATTCATATATGGGGTACAAGGTGAAGTTCAGGTGCGTGTGGAATGGAGACATAAGGCTAACACCCCCACCCGCGCAGGCAGGTGCAGATGCTGTCACTGCTGTGTTGCCTCTGAAGAGATGACGTCATAGAAGTAGTTGGATTATGATGGGGGGTTGGGGAGGACAGGACAGGAAGGGATGGGGAGGGGTTGGCCACAGGGAACAAAGTTGCAGACAGAAATAAGCCCCGACATCCGTTGCCAGGAGAATGTAAAGAGAATGTAGGGCACATTTCAAAATACCTGAGAGTCCACTTCAAATGTCTTCTTGGAGAGCAAGAAGGCCCTGAGCCTCTGGGATCTTGAAACACTTTTTGAGGTTGGCCAGGCGTGGACTCCCAGCTGGGTAGGAAGCCAGACAAGAAGCCTATGGCCTGCAGAGGCCTCCTAGCCACAGTGGACCAAGCTGAAGCTTGGCCTGGACTCTCCCCGCCCCCACCCCCGACCAGCTGGGACAACCTTAGAGCCTGGACTGTGACTCCTGGGCACTTGTCCCTTCACTGCCCTTCTCTCCCTTTTCTTCCATGGTTGTGGCGACTGGATGAAAAGGTTCTTAGTCATCTCATTCCTGTTTCTTCCAAATGGGTATAAATACATCTCACTCGAGAAGGCTGAGTCCTGGGTATTTTGCTGTTTTGTGTCCTCCCTGTGTAGCTGGGGCTGTGCACACCCTAGTTTAGGAGGCCTGGAGAAGAGTAGTATTTGGAGTTAATGAGAAGCACTCAATGGAAAGGGGCCATGAGGGAACTACCAAGGTCACCCAATGGCAACACAGGAGTCTCTGGGCCATGTGCAGGGCAGTGATGCTCGCATCTGTGGGTGATTTCCCCCTACTCATGTCACCTGCTTATATCTTCACAAGGAACAATGGGGAGTTGAGTTCCTGCTGACCTGTGTTGATTATCCCGAGTAGGATAACAATGTCCTGTGCACCAAACTATATATAGAGAGAGTGACCTGGCTGTGGTCCCCAAAGAGCTCTAGGGGACCTCTTGTCCTGCTGTGTTTTCTGACTGAATACCGCAGCACTTGAACTTGCCTCTGTGATCTTTCCTCCTTTTCATAAAAGTAGCACAGTTGGGTCGCTCTAAGAGGCCTGAGCCAGGTGTGGGCCTTTGGTTCCCACACAAATCCATTCATCTGTGTTTAGTCCTTTCTTTGTAAAAACACATTTCCACATTCATAGCCTTTTTACCTTTCGTTTTATCTTTTTTTTTTTTTTCAAATCCATACATTGAATCAACTTTGAAACAACCTCTAACTTAGATGGCATTACACATATATTTCCTCACTGAGGGCACATTTCATGCCTTTCTCACAACACATCCCCCTCCCTGGTTCACTCCATATGTAGAACCATGTGCATCCAGATTCCCAGAGTTTCCATCACCAGTAGCTTTAAATTGTGATGAAAATCCTAAGAAAGGACATTCTGAATTGTCCTTTACAGAAATAGTTATGTGAATTAGCATGGATTCGTAATAAAATAGCTTAAAAAATTAGCTTAGGCCCAGGAGATATTAGCCTCCATAAAAATACATTTGCTAATAGAAATCAAGGATGCTGTTGGAAGCCTATGTACGATCCTTTGCTTTCTTTAACAATGAAGATAATGCTCATCACTTCTGTCTTCCATTAACTGAGTTGTTTGAACCTAATATGCTGTCTTAGCCCAAATAAGGCTAATGAGCTGAGGGCAGGATTTTGATATTACTCACAAAGGATCCACATACTGAATAAACTGCTGGGGGAAATGCATAAACTTGAAATTATTTGGGGTTTTCTGTGGACTCAAGCTATATGTATATTCCTGATACCCATGGTTGATAAATCTATTCATTCAACAAATATTTATTGAGCACGTGTTATAAGTTTGGACTCAAGTATGTGGAATTCTAGGAACATAGCAGTGAATGAAATAGACATGGTCTTCATAAGCCTTTCTGTTTACTTTTGAAGATGGTCATTCAATGAATGATCACACAAACATTTTGTTACAATTTTGTTAAGTGATGTAAAAGATGAAAAAAATGTTTTGGGAATTTAGTGTCTTCATGCAATAGAAGATAATTCATAGTGGCTAGAGAGATAGTTAGGACAAGGGCCACCTCTGTATTTTCCTAGGATAGCATACCATATGCTCCTCACTAGCAGTGTATACAGAAATCTGCAGACATTGTTATTTGTTTTATTTATATTTACCCAATTTATTATCTGTGACCTAAGAAACCAGGCATTCACACTAGGAAGACCTACAAAATTAAACACATGAGCATCTTTGTCAATACCTACAATTCAGATGACCTGGCTTTTCTCACCTAACCAATGATACCAGAAATAGCCCTGCTTATCACAAATCACACCAAGACAAATCCTGTGTTTTACCCCAACTTCCAGTCAGGAGACATAAAACAAAAATGATCCATTTTTCTCAACCCTTCCTAGCCATTCCGGTGGTTGAGGAGGCAGTCCAGTGGGGAGTCCCCTGGGATAACCTCCCAACCCCATCCTGAACTGACATTTTGTCAGACATTGGGGAAGGGAAGCCCCTAAACCTGGCTGAAAACCATTATGTTTCCATCTTCCTTTCCCCCTCTCAGTTAGCAAAGCAATAATGGCCAAACCCAGCCAAGTCAGAATTAGTGCCACTGGAAAACAAATACATAGGGTTGTCCAGGAAAGATCCAACACAGTGATACAAATGTTCTAATACCCAGAGGACAGCTTTTGCAGTTAGGGGGTAGGGCAGCTGGGAAGCACCAGATAGAGTGAGCCAAAGTTAACCAGAGAATTGTGGAATACACAGAGGCCTGTAATTTACCTTCCACTTCACAGAGATAGGGGCGGGAGGAGAGAGACAGAGGTTCTGCCAGTTTAGGGATCGAACATAGGGAAACCCATAAAGACAAGGCTGCTAAGCCTCCTTCAACAAATAGAAAAAGGTGGCCTCCGAAAAACACACGTCCCTCATTTGTCTTTCCTTGATTGAGCTAGATGTGGTCCCTGAAATCAGCAGGAAACCCTGGGTTTCAGCTCCATGATGTTAAGTCCCTCTGAAGCTGGATGTCCCCTGGTTCTTGCCTCCCATTCCAAGAATGAGCCCAGCCTAGCTGATGATGGGGTGATCCCAAATATCAAGTCATCACAATAGCATTTATTTATTACAGAGCACAAGCACACAAACCATTCTGAGATGGGATCCCAAAGGGACCTAAAACAGTTCCAGACTTTACATTATTTTACAAGGCTACAGTTGCCAGAACAGCATGGTAGTGGTATAAAAGTAGAGCTCAAGATCAGTGGAACCCAGATATAAAACCATCTTCCTACAACCAACTGATCTTTGAAAAGCACCGAAGAACATACCTGGAGAAAGGAAGCCTTGTCCAGAGTTCTTACTTGATGAGACTCCAGCTGAATTTGGGATGTCTCCATTATTGGGCAAATAATGCCTTCAGTGTCAGGGTGGGAAATCACACCTAACTGAAGTGTTCCATGCAGCACCCTAGCAGGATTTTATATTGGTGGGACCTGGGGTGATGGTGTGTGTTTACTATGAGAAGAGTAGAAATGAGGTGCTGAGGTTAAAGTCACTTTGGAATTTCCCTGCATGGCTGTAGCAAATGCCTGTGATGCCCCCTCCTCTCATTCTTTTTCTTTTTTTTTAACTATTATTATTTTATAGTTTGGGATTCTTTGAGAGTACAAAGAATTAGTTTACACTAATATGAAGGTAGTAGATGAGATAAAGTCCCTCTTATATTAAAATACAAAGTCCCACCCCCAAGAGGGGTACCATACACTGTGACCCCCAACCCTCTTTCCCCTCCCCCTCCCTGCTCCCTCATTCCACTATCCACCCCCCCTGCCCCGTTGTATTAGCTCATCTACTGCCTTCATATTAGAACTGAGTACATTAAGTTCTTGCTTTTCCGTTCTTTTTTTTTTTTTGTGAGCATTTTTTTAAATTTTCTCAAATCAGTATGAGGGCACAATGTTTAGTTTACATTGTCCTCACTTCCAAGGTAAAGTTCCATTTATGGAAGAGCCCCTTACTCAGAGGGCATGTTGTACACCCTCACAATGTGCACGTTAGGTAGATCCCACCTCACACCCTCCATCCTTCTGACAAGTATCCTCCCCCATCCTCTGCTTCCCACTACTTCCAAACTAGACTGTATCAGTGTTTTATTGTTCTTATGAGCATGTAATTCTTTATATATTAATTTCGTATTAGTGTGGAGTACATTGGATATTTATTTTTCCATTGTTGTGATACTTTACAAAGAAGAATGTATTTCATCTCCATCCAAGTAAATGTGAAACATGTACAGTCTCCATCTTTTTTAATGGCTGAATAATATTCCATGGTGTACATATACGACCATTTATTGATCCATTTATGGGTTGATCAGCACTTAGATTACTTCCATAACTTGACAATTATGAATTGAGCTGCAATAAACATTTGACTGCAAATGTCATTGTGGTAAAATGACTTTTGTTCTTCTGGGTAGATATCTAGTAATGGGATTGCAGGCTCAAATAAAAGGCCTACTTTTAAATCTTTGAGAATTCTTCATACTTGTCTCCAAAAAGACTGTATTAGTTTGAAATCCCACCAGGAGTGTAGAAGTATACCCTTCTCTCCTCATCCACGCCAACATCTGGTATTTTGGGACTGTGCTGTGGGCTAATCTTGCTAGGGTTATGTGAGATGTTAGAGAGTTTTTGATTTGCGTTTCTCTGATGATTAAAAATGAAGAGCATTTTTTTCATGTGTTTGTTGGCCATTCATCTGTCATCCTTGGAGACATCTCTGTTCAGATCTCTGGCCCACTTATAGAGAGGGTTGTTTGCACTTTTGTTATTGTTTAATTTGGGTTCTCTGTAGAATCTAGTTATCAGACTGTACCAAAAGGAACAGTCTGTGATTTTATTCTGTTGTGTGGGTGTTGATTTTGTATCCTGAGATGCTGCTATATTCCTTTATCACTTCTAAGCACTTTGTAGTTGAGTCCTTGGGTTTTCTCTTCCCATTTCAACTCTGTGCCCACCTTGGGTTTTGGCTGCAGCTGAGATGGGCAGGTTTTTGCAGGCTGGGACTCACTTGCCACTGACACTGTGCCCACCTCGGGTCTGGGCTGAGATGGGCAGGTTCATGTGGACTGGGACTCACTTGCCACTGATAATATGTCACCTCAGGCATTGACTCTCTCTGGCACAGAAGACTATCCTGGCCTGAAAGATGATGGGATTTAACTTCCTAAGGGATGTTCTCAATCAATGAGAGAAGAGCCAGTGAACAAATGCTTCAAACTCTTGTCCTTCAGGGGACATTTCTGAGTTTTCTCAGGGGTTGGAAAGGAATTGAGTTTCCTCTTCTTAGGGAGACCTCAGCAGTGCACCTTATATTAGTTGTGCCTGTCCAATTTTCCTCTCCTCGCTCCCTCACTCTTGATTCCTTGGTTCATATGCCAAAAAGACTACCTGCCACCAAATCTTCATCTGAATCTCTGCTTATGGGGATCCAAATAAAGACAGAAATAAACTCCCGCTCCTTTGTCTCTGGACCTCCCTTGATTATTCCATTTGGAAATACAATCCCGGGCTTTGACCCTGCTAACAAGATTACTATCCTAAAGAAATCTGCATTTCTTTAGGATGATAAACTGTCTAGGAAAAAATTTTCCCAGCTTATCTTGCCTCTAGGGGTGGATAATGAGCAAACTTCTGATTAGAGAAAAATAGTTCTAAACTCCTGGCAAGACTAATAACAAAAAAGTAGGTCAGCTAAAATGTCAGCTCTTTCTCTTTGAGACTATGTGGAATGCAGATATGACAGCTGGAGCTCCAGCAAGCATTTTAGACCCTGAGCCCCCTGAAGGATGTAAGCCACACAATAGCATAATGACATGGAAAGTCAGAAGTCTGGATCCCTTATGAATAAGTAGCAGCCAAACTACTACTGTATGAAATGTTACACGTGACAGAGAATCTTCTCTATTGGTTAAGACTCGGTCATTTTGGGGTTTGTTCCCCATAAATTTGTGCAATCAGGAAGCCACCATGCTAAAGGACACATCTACCTTTTTCTGACCCTTACATCCCAGATAGCAACAGTGAGCTCCAGCTTGGCCTCTGCTGCTCCAGCCAAGCAGCCAGGAAGGGCCCTGAAGATCCCCCTCTCCAGGGTGCTGCTGAAAAGCTCCATCTCTCTGAAGGTGGGGCAGGGTGTTGTCAAAAATGCCCACTGGCCCAGCTGGGATTTCTATCACCAGTTTGTGGCCTGGTTTCCCTCTTTCTCTCTCTGCTTGAAGGTCAGGTCATGGGACACAGGTTTCTTTGTTTTCTGCTCTGGGGCATCTCCTGGCCTAGAGCAGGGACAGGGAGGTCTCACAGACACGTGCTGAATAACTGGATGGCTGGGCAGGGGGAGCAGCGAGGGGCCTCTGCTCACAGCAGACACCTGCGAGGGGCTGCTGAGTTTGCTCTGGGGGTCAGGAGACTGTGGTTTCAGCCCTGCTGGGTGACTCTGGGCACATTTCCTCAACAAAACCACTTTTGGTTGGTCTATGGTCTGTATGAGGCACTGGGCCCATATCATATATACAGGGGCAGAGATGAAAGGTCCTAAGGTCACTGAGCTGGCCTCTAATGGGACAGAGGGAGAAACAACATCACACACCATGGGGACAAGCACTACCTGACCCTAGGTGGCAAGAAATGTGAGGGCTGCCTGGCCCAGCCAGGAGCTTGGGAGCTCCCCCAGGTGTAAGAACTCCCACCAGCTTACCCACTCTAGGCCTCTTGTGGACAAGGCAAGGTTCAGACACAGGAAGAACAAGTCCATTCATCAGCCTGCTGAGCAGCAGCCCTTGGGAGAATCTCCCACAACCACCTCTGGGAGGAGGCCCAGGTCTTTGTGCTCATGTGTTACTGACTGACCCTCACTGAGCACTCACTACCTCCCTGGCTCCTTTCTACACCAACTCCATATATTAGTTCGGTAATCCTCACCACAGCCTATGAGGTAGTTGTGGTCTCAGCCCCTTTTTTTGTGGGGGGGTGGCTGGGAGGCCATCAGAAGTTACAAGATCCACAGCACAGTGCTGCTGTGTGTCAAACCCGGATGCAGCCTCAGGGCTAGTGTGGAGCTGAGCCCGGGTGCTCCAAACTGCACGTGCCACAGCCACCTCTCTCCTCAGATGGGAAGAGGGATTCACTGACATCGGGAAAGGGGCAGAATCCTCCCAGACCCAGGTCTGCAGAGGCCTCAGAATCTAGGACACCAAAAACCACTGTCCAGTTCTGGAACCGTGTGAGGATTCTGAAGGGGACTGGAGTGGACCAGAAGGGGCCCTCTCTCTGACCCCTATGGGGAACATTTCAAAGCCTTTAAAGCGCACACTCCTGCCTTGGTCAAGACAGCCTGGCAGGTTAGCGCCCTGCCAAGCCTGCCAAGCACTGTCTGTCCTATGTGAACACGTGGATGTCAGCACCCGTTGTCCCCCGTGGGGGAGCTCTGCTCCTTTATATCAGTTCCTGATTTCAGCCAGAAAGTCACAGGTACAGGGAGGCATGGCAGAGCGAAAGAATAATTTACACGAGGGAAGGAGTGGGCAGGGTGGGTGGGGAAGGCCCAGGCCCCCAGCTCACCTTGAGGGGCAGATAGGCAGCTATAGTGATCCTGGCACTCAGGTGGCCATGGCGGTGTTGTAGCTCACCAGGAACATGTGGGATCCCTGGGCCTCAGCTCTCACCCTGAGACCACTGCAGTGCTTAGAGCCCGGTGGCAGCCTCCCTGCACCAAGGGGAGAACCACCTGGTCATCGTGAACTTGTCCTTCGTGAATAAGGCACCACAGTCTGAGGGTCCCTCTTTCGTCCTAGGCTTGATAGACAGTCTGATGATTTTAACTTAAACATTTTTAATGTAAGTATACTACACATGAATATACTTACATTTTTTTGCCACATATTGAACACACCCTGTATCCCGGCACTGAGATCAGAAAACAGATTATCATCACCCCAAAGTCTTCTGGAGACCCATCTGATGTCTAGCCTCTCCCCCAAAGGAAACCCCTACCCTGACTTCTACCGGCAAAAGCCTAATTTTGCTTGATGCTGCAGCTAAACTCTTCCGTATCTGACTTCCTCAGCTCCACTCGTTCCTGAGCTTCCTCGTCTGTCACACATTGCACGTCCTCATGCACCATTTCAATATATTACACCGTTGTGTGGACACAGGGCAATAGACTGACCCATGCTACTGTGCACATTTCCATTCCTTCCAGTCCAGAGCTCTGATCCACAGGGCTGCTAAGAACATCTGGGCACCTTCCCTTCTGGGGCACCCTTAGGAGTTTCTCTTGGATGTATCCTGAAAAGTGAGACTGCTAGGCCATGGGACACACATTGTTATTGCCAAATAACTTTCTCAAAGTGGTACCATCAATGGAAACTGCTACCAACAGTTGCCCTATATCCCTGCCTTTGTTTTCCATCAATATTTTAATTACATTTTGCAAACTTATTCATTTTGATTCTGATAAAATCCACCTTTTAAGTGTATAGTTCAGTGGTGAACGTACATTCACACTGAGGTGCAACTGTCACCACCATTTATCTACACAACTAATTTTGTAAAACGCAAACTGTCCCCAGTAAACATCAACTCCCCAATTCCCACCCATTCTCCCCTCACAACCACCTTTCTGCTTCCTGTGTCCATGAAATTGACTGCTCTGGACAACTCATATAAGAACAACTACGCAATCTGTACCTTTGAGACTGGCTTAGCACAGTGTCCTCGAGGTACATCCATGTGGTAGCATGTGTCAGAATCTCCCTCCATTGTGAGGTTGAATAACATTCCATTGTGTGTACGGACCACGTTTGGTTTATCCGCTCATCATTGTTGAATATTTCAGTTGCTTCCACCTTTCAGCAATTGTGAATAATGCTGATATGAATATGGGAGGCCTAATACCACTTTGAGACTGTGCTTTCACATGGAATCCTGTTTAACTTTTTGAGGATCCACCATACTGTGGTTATGTGTTAAGGATTTCTGAGATAATGAATGAAATGGGTGTGCCATCCTAAAGAGTGTAAAGTGGGTTTTCCTTGAGGTTTTGCTTATAGTACTCTGATGATGAACGCTGTTGAGCATCTTTTCATTAGGGTGTTGGGCATTTGCATATCACCTCTGGGCAAATGTCTCTTCAGGTCCTTTGACTGTTGTCTAATTGGGTTATTTGTTTCATTTTTGTCAATGTGTAGGAGTTCTCTACAAATTCCAGACATGAACCCCTTATCAGGTATACGAAGTACCGGTATTTGCTCCCATTTCATAGGTTGCCTTTGATCTCTTGCACCCTTTGATAATCAGAGATTTTAGATTCTTTTTATTCTTTTTCATTTTCAGACACAGTCTCACTTTTTCACCCTGGGCACAGTGCCATGATCCATAGCTCACAGCAATCTCTAACCCCTGGGCTCAAGTGATCCTATTCCCTAAGTTCCCAAGAAGCTGGGACTACAAGCAATAGACACAATGCCCAGCTACTTTTAGAGACAGGGTCTTGCTCTCACTTAAACTGGTCTTGAACTCCTGTGCTCAAGCAGTCCACCTACCTCAGTCTCCCAGAGTGCCAGAATTAGAGGGGTGAGCCTCTGCACCCAGGCTAGCTTTTATGTTTAGATGTGGGCCTGTTTACCTAGTGTAAATATGTAAGCTGTGCTTTTGGTAATATAGGCAAAAAAAGTCAATGCCAAATCCATTGTCCTGAAGCTTTCCTCCTATGGTTTCTTCTGGGAGTTTCATAGATATAGCCCTTGACATTGAAGTCCGCAGTTCACTATGAGTTAATTCTTGTGTACAATTTCATGTCAGGATCCATCTTCAGACTCCTATATGTGGATGTTCCGTCATCCCAGTAGCATTCGCTGAAGAGACTGTCCTTTCCTCGCTGGGAGCTCACGGCACCCTTGTAAAGTCATTTAACCATCCAGGACCAGGTTTACTTCTGGGCTCAGTGTTCTCTTCCATTGCTCTCTAAGTCTGCCCGTGCCAGTACCACCCTGTCTGGAACTCAGGAGCTTGTAATGAGTTTTGAAAGCAGGAAGTATAAAACCTCCAAGTATGTAGTTTTCAAGATAGTTTTAGTAGGGGTCCCTTGAGATTCCATATGCCTGAAACTTTCCTAAATTTGCTTTGGTTTTTATAGTACTTTTATGGAATCTTATGTGTTTTCTACCTATGAGATCATGTCATTTGCAAACTGATCGCTTTACACCTTCTTTTTCTATTTGAGTACTTTTTATTTCTTTCTCTTATCTAATTGCTCATTCAGTTATTGGTGTCTCCAGATTACATGTGTCTAAAACATCCACTCATAATAGCCTTAAATCAAGCCCAAGACAAATTATAGTACTAGGCTTTATAATTGTCCACATATTGGTCTTTACCAGACATCTTTATTTCTTCATCAAGCTTTGAGTTCCTGTCTAGTGTCCTTTCTTTTCAACCAGGAGGACTCCTTCCATTGTAGGGCAGGGCTGGTGGTGCTCACCTTTTGGATAGCTGACAAATGTCTTATTTTCTTCCTCATTTTTGAAACACAGTTTCTTGGATGTTGGACTCTTGGTGGACAGACCATTTTTCCCCCCATGACTTTGCATATTTCAACCCAGACTCCCCAATATTCAACCAGGATTTGAATATTGATATCCGGACTCCAAGATTTTTGATGACAAATCTTATGTCAATCATGGGAAAATGATGATGAGAGTCATCTTCTTAGCTGCTCACTAGATGTTAATAAGGGACCTTATTTTATATCACACACCCCAGATTATTTCTGTATAATATCATGATGGCAGGTAGTTGTACCATCCTTCCAACACTAATTCAAATTTAAAAAAAAAGAAATTGAATACTTCCCATATAGACATGATGAGGTCTCTAAAAACCTAAAGTTATTATAGGTTTTCAAACTATAAGTGAGAAGGCCATGGAAACATTGTATAGGTTTTAATTTCTAACAAATGAAATATCAATCTCTATAACCCATGTAAACAAGAAGCACTTGTTTCCTTTTGAAGAGGAAAATTTTTTGTGCCCATATAAAGGAAAAAAACCCACCCAGTGTTATCCCCAGCCCTAATTGGTCCATTTTTCTGTGCCTCTGATCTCATAGAGAGCTATTGAGGCTGAAACCTATATACGGAAAATGTTTTTGCGCCCATATAAGGGAAAAAACCCACCCTGTGTTATCTCCAGCCCTGAGTGGTCCATTTCTCTGTGCCTCTGACCTCATAGAGAGCCATTGTGGCCGGGACTATATAAGCCCTAGTCTGGGCCTGGGTCTTTGGTCGTTACAGCCCAGGAAGCTTCTTTCAGTGACCTGCGGACTTGACCTCAGATAGCGTGTTCCTTTGATCATAGTTCTTGCAGTTATCCCAGTGAGTAGTTTAGCATAGTGTACATAGTATTCTTAGTGTAGTGTTTTTTGTTTTGTTAGCATAAGTTCACATATTATTTTTATCCTAGTTAGCTTTCATTAGTAGTGTTAGCCTATTTAGTGCCCCAGTTAGTATAGTTTGTTAGTGTTTTTATCATAGTATTAGTTGTTGTTGTTGATTAGTTATTTAGTGTAGTTTATCTAGTGTAGTGGTAGAGTAGTCAGGCTCTCCATGGAGCCTGGGGTGTCCTCCGTGTCTCTGGACAAGGAGGTCCTCCAGGACTATGAGTTCTTAAAGACCCTTGGCCAGGGCAGCTTCGCTGAAGTGAAGCTGGCCCGGCACCGTGGAACTGGCACTGAGGTGGCGGTGAAGATCATCAACAAATGCTTTCTTGCTGGCCTCATGACTGTGTTTGCAGAGCCTGACATCATGAAGAGACTGGATCATCCCAACATCATTAAGCTG
>CAUYRH010122233.1:0-19038 GCA_963574655.1 Perodicticus potto | reverse complement strand
GAGAATTGCCAGCTTCATTCTGACATAATCTGAGTGGATGGGGCAAGGATCCCATGTAATAGCTTGTGTTCCTTATACTCTGTTAGATAGTGTTATTCATGATTCAGTTGATCGTAACAAAATCTCTAGCAGTGGAACCTTGAAATGCATGTGTTAGATGTATGCTAAAATGATTCGGTTAACATTTTAGTTAACACTTCAAATGTTCTTGTTTGTTTTCTAGACTAAATACAAGGTTAGCGTAAATAAGAGCAATTTAATAGTTAAATTTCCCATTTGTATTTAATTTTTTGAATATTATTTTCACAGTTATTTGTTTAAGAAGATTAAAAATCCTTGCACTTTGGTCAGAAAAATAATAAATATATCTTATAAATGTTTGGCTATTTTTATTCAGTAAATTCTTTTTTTTTTGTCATCATGTTGAAGCGTTAACAGAGAATTTTTTTAAAGGTCCAAAGGAATATTCTTTTACATCCATTTTTCCTGTATAAATCTCTGATAATTTTTTTCTCTTTTCTTTTCCTTCTATCCCTAATGCTAAGTGGTATCCAAGGTTCTTAATATGAGATTTCTTAAAATGTTTCTCATTTTTGGCATTTACACTATTTGGTACACAGGGTTAAACAGGGCAAGGAACTTTGTTGTTGTATAATTAGATTTGCTATTTAAAGTCCTAGGGAATTGTGAGGACAAGTTAATGGATGTTTTATATTGTAATAGAATCATCTATTTCTATGTGTTATGAAATTCACTTAAGTTTTTCAACATACTTGCCATTAGAAAACAAAGTATCGCTAAGTACTGTAACATATTGGCCACCAGAATTTGTATTGAGATTATCTTGGTTTCTTGGAAGACATTGTAAGGAGTTCTTAGCTAGGGTTTTACCCCAGCCAGTAGGGAAGTGGCTTAATCAAACAGGTCTTGTATGAAGCAAGAGTAAAAGACTAAGATTTTGAGAGCATTCTTACATAAGTGAAGAAATCTGTCAGATGAGAATCTAAATATTTATACTGATATTGAAAGTAACGTTAAAGTTTTGAAGAAGACTATTGAGACTAGGTGCTTTGCTTCCTTTCATCAGATATCTTTCTTTGGCATTTGAGAACAGAAACCAAGAAACATTATAATTACTAAATTACGAGGCTTTGCTTTTTGTTTTCTTTTAAGTAGAAAAACATGTTGGCAATACTGAGTTTTGGAGTGGATTGCGATACATCTGACTTTACTAGTTTGATCATTCCATTTGTTAAAGATACAGTCACTAAGAAATTTCTGAATATTTTGAAAGACCCTAATTTGAGCCTTGCTTGTTTTCTTTAAATTAACATTATTTCCATTCAGTGATGTTGGATATGTATGAATTACTTGGTAAATAATCTCAATAAATTTTGTGCTGTGGCCTTTGCTATTTGCTGGTTCAGATTTCTGTTCTTTTAAGCATATTGAAAGATCAAGAAGTATTGTATTTAATATGTGGATCCTCACACAGCAATATCAGAGTTCAGGATTCAGGAGAATTTTCTGTTCTGTGTATTATGCTTGTACATCTTGACTTAAAACAGAAAACATGACTTTATCCCATTCCTTCAAGAAGTAATCTAGACTGAGGCACAGGCAGCCTATTTCATTACCCACCAGCGGCATCAATTGCTTGTCTCTTTGAGGGGGAAATTGACAACAGGCAATGTATATCAGGATGCAGGCTTTTTGTGGACTTGTGGCTTTGCCCTTGTAATTTAAGTGGTTGCCAGACATTCCTATGATCCTAGGAGATAATAGTGGCTCAAAGTATGGGCCAGACTAGTGCCGCGTCTTCTTCCTGTAGGTTTGATCCTTCATCTTCAATCTCGTACTCACTGCACAAGCAATAGTGCTATAAACAAATTTTCTGCCTTCCAAGGGTATTCTTGTCTAAAACACTCTGATATGAGTAGACCTTTCGACATCTCCTGTTGGTTAACTTTAATCATGAACTATATATTCTAGTTCACTTCTCCCTAGCCCACCTGCATACTATAGCTAAATTAAGTGCTTCATATTTCTAAGATTTATTTATTTATTTGAGATAGGGTCTTGCTGTGTTGCCCAGGCTGGAGTGCAGTGGTGGGATCATAGCTCCCTGCACCCTCATTCCAATTCCTTGGCTCGAGCTATCTTCTTGCCTCAGCCTCTAGGTGCTGGGCACCACACTGGCTAGGGCTAAGCACTTTTTTAAAATGAAAGAAAGGAAGCTCATTTATTGTGTACCAAAGAGAGAGGGAAAAAATGGTCCTAATCACTTACTCCTTCATTTCCTCATCCCTGAGGACAATATAAGAAGTCTCTTGGGATATAGTTGTACTTTCCTTTGGACAGGGTTATTGTGATTGTGATGTTAATCACAGACTTCTGTTATGTCACCTTCTTGCCTGCTGTGAGAAGAGCTGACAGACTAAGTTGAATTTCTGGTCCCTAATTATACCTGATGTCCACTCAGGCTGAGACTTTGTGGGACTCTCCTGTCACCATTTGTCTGAGTAAAACCTCCTCTTGGATCCCTCTTCTTCAGAGACTTCTCCTTTGTGCCTGTGTCCTTCTAAGGGCCAGGCATGTTATTTTGTCTTATTTAGGGAGACAGGGATAACAAATCAGAACATTTCTCTAGGTGAGGCTCTTTCAGCCCCAGAAAATTTTTAAATAAAAAATAAAAATTATTTTAATTAAATAATAATTTTTATTTATGACATGTTTTGAAATAAATAACTGTATGCAACTTTGGGATACTGGTCTTTACACCAGACTCAACTAGAGTAAAGGCATCTTCAGAGACAGGTTACCAGATACTTTACCACATCCAGCCTCAATGTTGGGTAAGCAGAGACACACTTTAAGAATTGTCTTTTAGGCTCGGAGCCTGTGGCTCAAGCGGCTAAGGCGCCAGCCACATATACCTGAGCTGGCAGGTTCGAATTCAACCCGGGCCTGCCAAACAACAATGATGGCTGCAACCAAAAAGTAGCCGGGCGTTGTGGCAGGTGCCTATAGTCCCAACTACTTGGGAGGTGGAGGCAGGAGACTCACTTGAGCCCAGGAGTTGGAGGTTGCTGTGAGCTGTGATGCCACAGCACTCTAGCCAGGGTGACAGCTTGAGGTTCTGTCTCCAAAAAAAAAAAAGAATTGTCTTTTATACAGGAGAATCAATTAATTAAGCAGATACCACATACACATCCTCATTTGGTTACATAACCACAGTTCAAAAGAGACAGTTTTTAGAAGCCATTGGGAATGGCTTTGGAAATGTTCTTAAAATATTCTTTTGAAGGCTCCCTGGAAGAAATATACTCTCAGTAGCTGCTTCTGTAAAATATGGGGGGAAAATTCAGACATAGTTTCAAGATGAGCTTCCAAGGAAAGCCTTCAATTGAATTAAGTTTCCTTGCTAGCTTCTAGATCAGTGATTTTCAACTAGTTTGCTGTGAGAGCATCTTAGGTGTGCCTTGAAAATTTTTAAAGACCATTATTTTTGAAACACATTCAAAGCACAGTTAAGTATATTCTTTTTTTTTTTAGTCAACATAATTTGTGCTGCGAAAGTTTAACTATAGGTTGAAGTGTGTCATGAGATTAAAAAAAAGGTTGAAAAACACTGTTAGGTCCTTGCAAACGTCTGAGGACTCTGGGTTAAACTGGCCTTCTCACAGCTGCCTGGCTCCAAGGGCTTCCAGAGCCAGAGAGGAAAGACATTGAATACAGATTCAACAATAAGTACTTAAAAGCACAAAGCTGTATGCATGGCTCACCCCCTAAGTTGTTTGTTAGTTTTATTATATTAAGAAACATTTTCACAAGTGACTTGAAAGCAGCTGGAGAACTTGGCCAGTCTAATATCAGCGAGAGTGTGATGAGGTTACATCAAAATGTCAGGCTTTTTTTCTTTTTAATTACAAAGTACACAATAAGCACTACTACTGTCCTATCCTCAATTGTGACAGTGGTCAAGATGACACATTATTTACATTATTTGGAGGGGAAAAAAGCTAAAGTTTAATGGTTAACTTGTAGATTGGGGCAAAATATTCCCACATTTGGTAAAAAGGACCAAGTTGAAACAACCACATAAGAATCCCCCTGGTCCCAGAGTCACTGTCAGAATGTCTATGTCATATCCAATATCAACATTGTTGAGCACAGATGGTATCTATATTCCTTCCTCTGTGTAAGGCCTTTACTCAGGTCTGGGCAAGTGTTCTTTTGGGAAAGAAGGTAAATATTGGGCTTGAGGCTGGTGCTATGTGATAATGGAAAATTTTGAAATTCAGGGGATGACATGAGAAGAAGGAAACAATTTATAAAGAAAAGCAGGGTTTTTTAGTCTAGTTCTACTTCACACATGATGGCTCTTGTAGGAGCTTATTAATACTTACTCCACTCCAAAATCACTCCCACAAAATATTTCCTAATCTGTCCAAAAGTCTTCATGATCATGGACCACATTCCCACCTGTCCATGAGTATTTGGTTGAAGAAAATGGGATTCAGGAATGATTGAATCCTTAATCCTTAATGATTCCTTAACACCACCTATCTTCATTTATCTTTAACTTCTGGTTTGAGTAATTATATAGATATTTCTGAATTTAGTTTGTGTATTTGACCTAAGAAAATAACTTTTTATATTAGCAGCTAAATCATTATTTTATATGATGACACATAGATTATGGCTAGATACATACAAGCCGTATATTCACAGTCTATAATCACATTCATGCAAGGGTCTGTCATCTTAATTTAGTGACTGGTCACTAGCAAGCCAGTTTTCAGAGATGCTGACCCCTGTAAGTGGGGTTACAAGTGTGTTACAGGTAGTCTACCTCTTCCTTAGGCAATGTGTCTATCACAGCAGCACCAAAATGTTCATGTTACAAAAATCCAAAATAGGGATACAACAGTCAGTATACAACTACTGCCTTCAACAAGCTTACTAGATAAACTCAAATCTGGTGGTTTCTTAACTGTGTCGTGATTTCATTTTGTTTTCACAGCAAATTTTAGGCAGTTTGGAGTGGTGATTTTCCTGTGCCATGGATGACTAAACTGAGGCCCAAACAATCCAACTCAGTTGCTACAATCTTCACAACTAGATAGTTGAAACTGGAACTCAGACCTCTGGGCCTTCCCAGATCTGCCTCCCATCTTGCTAGTAGCCCTGCTGCCTGTACATTTGTAATAAGTGTGACCTCTCACACCGTACTATGTTTCCTCAGCCACTATCCTATTACCCTCATTTGTTTTCTTTACTAGACATCACCATGCTTAAGTTACTTTCACTTGTCGATCTCCCACACTAGATTTTAAATGCCAGGAGAGCAACACTGTTCTTTTCATCCTGTTTCCCAGTGCCTAGACCAGTGCCTGCACATAGAAGGCACTCAGTAAACATTTGTTGAAATAGTAAACTGAAAAGGAAAGATATTTTTGGCAGTAGCTGTTAGCTACAAGTTATATCCCTGAGCTTTGAATCCCAGCAGGGTCAACTTGTGACTTTATGATTCTATTTTCATTCCCTTGAAGATTGGGAGCTGGTAATCCTAAAGTACTGAGGTGGGAAGGGAGCTGGATCTTAGTTCCCTTCAGTCTCCCTCTGCTTTCAGTATGCAACTCTCAGAAAGACTTAAAATCTAACTATCTTGGGGGGAAAAAGACCAGGACCGGAATACATGTTTTGGTGAAACTATCACCCACTTACCCTCCCATAGTTCAATCTATGTTGATGGATCTTTGACCTAATGTACCTTTTTTTTTTTTTTTTTTTTGAGATAGAGCCTCAAGCTGTCACCCTGGACAGAGTGCCGTGGCATCACAGCTCACAGCAACCTCCAATTCCTGGGCTCAAGTGGGTCTCCTGCCTCTGCTTCCCAAGTAGCTGGGACTACAGGCGCCCGCCACAACACCCGGCCATTTTTTGGTTGCAGCTGTTGTTGTTGTTTGGCGGGCCTGGGCTGGATTCGAACCCGCCAGCTCGGGTGTACATGGCTGGCGCCTTAGCCCGTTGAGCCACAGGCGCCGAGCCACTAATGTACCTCTTATTTCAATGTTACTGTGTTAGGGCGATCCCTGCTTTATGAAGACTTTTAATAGTTTCTGGTTCATGTTATAGATTTGAAACTACTTACTATAAATGTCTCCTTGAAGCCTTAGAAGACCCCAGTGCATCCTCAGCACTTTAATACCTACTGTATTCACTGTATTGAGATTCTTTCAGCCTGCTTTCTCCTCCATAGCTGTGTACAATGGTTCTTGGCCACTGGAGTCTTTGAATGGCAAAGAGACTTCAGAGGTCTTCGTTGTATTTGTCTGTTTTCTTACTGACCTGGCACAGAGTAGATTACTAAATTTTTGTACACTGAAAGAAGAAAAGTGTCCTCCTCAAATCCCTCTAGATCAGCGGTTCTCAACTTGTGGGTTGTGACCCCTTTGGGGGAGGTCGAACGACCCTTTCACAGGGGTCACCTAAATACATCTTGCATACCAGATACTTACAATTCATAATAGTAGAAAATTACCGTTACGAAGTAGCAATGAAAATAATTTTATGGTTGGGGGTCACCACAACTGAAGGAACTGTATTAAAGGGTCACAGCATTAGGAAGGTTGAGAACCACTGCTCTAGATAGTTAGGAGCAGAACTGGACCCAGAAGCCAGTATTCTTTTTTTTTTTTTCCCCAGCTCTTATTCCTCCACACCAACATGCTTTTATTAATATACTTCTATTGTTCCTGTCAAGGACTTAGAGAGGCAGAGTAATTAATATTTTGTGATGCTCTAGAACCGCTGTTACTGTATAACAGGATTTCACTCTTTACTGAGCATTTATCAAATATATTTTAAACCATATTTAAAACAAAAATCAATGCCTAAGGCCCTATCCCTAGAAATTATTTATTTATTTAGGCAGCATCTCACTCTATTGCCCAGGCTGGAATGCAGTAGTGTGATTGTAGCTCACCACACCCTCAAAGTCCTGGCCTCAAACAATCCTCCTGCCTTGGGTTCCCAAAGTGCTAGGATTAGTGGCCTGAGCCACTAGACCCAGACATTTAATTTAATTTTAAGGTCTCCCCAGGTGAATCTAAGCCAGTGGTTTTCAAACTTCAGAATGTATCAGAATCATTTGGAGGGCTTGTTAGATCCAGAATGCTAGGCCTACTCCCAGAGTTTCTGATTTAGTAGATCTGAGAGGTATGGTCTAAGAATCTGCATTTCTTTTAAAGTTCTGAGTGATGCTGACAGTGATACTTTGAGGACCCCAGTAGTAAACAAAGGGACTAGACCAGATAACACAAAACAGCCCTGCATCTTTGTGAGCAAGGCACCAAGTCTGCTTGGTCTGTGTATCCACAGTGCCTAACTTAGAATTGGTACTTAATGATTGATGAAGTGACAGTGACAACCTTCGTGAAAGCTTACAAATTAAACAGTTGCCTAATCTGCCATCCTGGAAGCTCATGGATTGAGAGGGGAGAAGCACCACAAGAGTATCACAAATGCACTTCTGCTAAGAGACTCATGGAATGAATACCACCTTGACACAGTGGACCTCCTTTTGTCTTAGTCAGCAGTGACCACTGTTTTAAAAGGTGAGGAGAGCCCAGGGGCCACCACCACTGTTTCTGGACCTCTGAGAGGAGATGTAGTAGATGTGTTCAATGTGGGCTTGAGGGTAGAGGTAGGGCAGTGCAAGCAATGTAGGAAAGAGGATCTAAGGTCAGAGCCACCCAACAGTGAACAGTGAACTTGAGGACATGAGCTCCCCATCACTTGATGTGTGCAAGCAGAGCCGGGATGCCCATTCTGCAGGATTTTATTAGTCCTTCAGCCCTGAGATTCTATGGTTTAAGGATCATCTATCTTCTTTAAGTTGTAGCTAAGTCTGAAGTCTGCCTGGATATTCTCTGGGACCTCTTGAAACCCGGAGTACATAACAGATCCCTGTCTTATCAACAGGGAAGAAAGGCTAAGGGAAATCATGAAGGTCTATACCTTACCATAGGAACACAAATGCTAAGTGATGTGAGGAGGTGCCTGGTTTCTATTGGAGAAGAACAGCACCTAGCAAAAAGATGGTAGTGAGAGACTAGGGAGACTCACCTAGCTGGAGGTGGGTGAGTGTCTATGTACCAAATAATGGGAGATAAGAGAATGCAAAGATAAGGTGAGGAAATATAATGGAAAAGCCTTTCATAATGGGTAAAAGATGTGGATTTTTATCCTGTGTCTACTTAGCCGAGTCCAGACTAGAAAACTGGGTAACTGCTAGGCTTGATGGGTTACGGTGATGAGGGCACCACCTGACCACTGGCAGCTTTACCACCAGCAAACTCTGTTGAGCACTTCCTGGCACTGGGAGGGACAACAGGAGGCTGAGGGACATTACTCAGCATTGGTGTTCCTATGTAAGGCACAGACCTTCATGATTTCCCTTAGCCTTTCTTCCCTGTTGATAAGACAGGGATCTGTTATGTACTCCGGGTTTCAAGAGGGCCCAGAGAATATCCAGGCAGACTTCAGACTTAGCTACAACTTAAAGAAGATAGATGATCCTTAAACCATAGAATCTCAGGGCTGAAGGACTAATAAAATCCTGCTGAGGGCAGATTTAGGGGGCTGTGCTCCTGTTTTTCTCTTCTGCCTCCTCCCCTCTCCATTACCCTCCTCCTCACTATAAGCTGTCCCTTAAGTTCTATTCTGAAACCCTTAATGGTTTTTCCATCTCACTAGGGACAGTTTGCAAACCCTCTCTGGCTTGGCCTGTGTTGGGGCTGAGCCCAGGATGAGCCCGGGAGAGGAGGTGGCTCCCAGCAATAATTAGCCCATAGAATTGTGTCTGCTATTTAAGAAAAGTTTCTGGGTTTTCGGCTAATTGCAAAAATACATAATGGATGCTTTTTGCATCTGCTAGTTATTCTAGAACAGGCCTGCATCCAAGAGCAAACTTTAAACAAACAATAAGATTATGGAGCTTAACTATTTCAATGTGTAACAGAAAAGAAAGCCAAGCCCCAAACAGTTACATTAATACACATGCACTCAGACACCAGCACACAGCAATCACATCAACAGATACACATACAAACACACAGATGCATGTTTTGGCACTTATGCACACAAATGCATGATGGCATACTAGCACCTAGTACATATGTGTACACACACCTTGTACACATAGGCCCCGTTACCAGCACCAATAGAGTACTCTCAGACACGTGCACATATGAACACGCATACACTTACATATACAGGTGTATACATATATATATATAAGGTATATATATGTATACAGTTATATATATTATATAAAAGTTATATATATGTATACAGGTGTACGGTGATATATATGTATACAGTTAGATATATATAACCGTACACCTGTATACATATATATATCTTACATATAACTGTATACATATATAACTGTACACATGTATATATATATACACACACACACACACATAATGTTTATATATATGTATACACCTGAACATTCCGGGAACACAGACATACAAACCCAAATACAGATGCATTCACTCAAATCATTTTTTGGTGCAAGAATGATTTTCCGGGATGGGGGAGTGGGTCTGCAGATGTAGTTAGCAAAATGGCCACCAAGGGGCGCCAAGGCTCTATCTTGCATTCACCTTTCATGGGTTCTGAGCATTGCTGGTCAACTGTTACTGCATTCAGAAGCCAGTACCTTCCTTTTCTGGGTCCCTGCACAGAGCTGGTTGGCTCTGTGCTCCCTGCCCAACCTTCCAGGATCCACTGTACTCATTCTCATCTTCTCCCTGTCCCACACCACTGAGACAACCACAAGTCCCCATCCCTCCTCTACCCCCGAGCAGAACAGACACTTCAGAGTTCCCTGTTTGTCATTTGACTCTGCTCCTTAGATAACTGGGTCTTGATCATGATATGACTTCTATCTAATGCTTATTATCTAGGGGCAACTGTCAGAATCCCAGCATCTCCCAGTGCAAGACTGCTAGAGTCAACAGTTCATGCTAAATAACTGAATGACTGAGTTAATGCCCAGCTCAGATACCTGACTCCACCTCCCTGCTAACCCCAGCTGGAGAGGTCTCTTACTCTCAGCACCTGCCTTCTGCTTTTCTGTACTTTAATAAAACAAATGCCAACTTTAAAACACAAGCCAGGGTCAGAAAGATGCAGGATGTCATCAAGTCAATCCTTTTCCTCATCCCTGACAGGTAATTATCCTAGTAACAGCTTACCCCTCCCTGAGCTCCTCAGACTCCTGTACAGTTCCTCTATGTTTCTCTTCCACAAACATTGCCATAGCTGCTTCATCATAACAAGGGCTGCAGCAAGCCTCGCAAAAACAAGATTTCTGCCCTCCAACAAGTTAACAGTCTGCTGAAGGTATGTAACTATACAGCCTGGGGCATGCGTAGTAGAGTAAGTGCCAAGTGCAGGGGAGGGTGTGATTGTGATGACCTTTCCAGAAGACTGGGGTGGGAGTTGGGATCATTCACAGAGGGAGTGAGAAAGTAAGGAGCATTACAGCTGCTGTCTAGTGAATGCTTACTGTGTTCAGGATTACAAATCCTCACAGTGGAAAAATTCTAACTCAGGTCTGCCTGTCTGCAGTTTCAGAGCTTAACCACCAATCCAAAATACCTCTCATGACATAAACAAAATAAGGGTTTGGGGGCAGAATGGGAGGGGAAGGACATGCCAGGTGTATTAATTTTCTATTGCTGTGTAACAAATCACCATAAACTTAGTGACTTAGAATAACACCCGCGTATTATCTCATGATTCTTCTGGAGGTCAGAAGTCTCTGCAGGCTTGACTGGGGTTCTTTGCTCACAGTACCACAAGTTTGAA
Source organism: Perodicticus potto (assembly GCA_963574655.1). NCBI lineage: Eukaryota > Metazoa > Chordata > Mammalia > Primates > Lorisidae > Perodicticus > Perodicticus potto. The sequence goes on along the minus strand of CAUYRH010122233.1, from coordinate 8,148 downwards.
ATTAAGATGTCAGCTTGGCTGGGCTCTTATCCAGGGCTCTGGGAAGGAATCCACTTCTGATCTCATTCACATTGTCGGCAGAATTAAGATCCTTGCAGCTGTAGGACTGAGGTCCTCATTACCTTGCTGACTGTTGGTCATAGTGTGGTCTTGGCACTGGAGGCTGCTCTCAGTCCTTTTCACGTGCTCTTATTGTAGAATCTTCCTTTTTTTTTTGTTGCAGTTTTTGGCCAGGGCTGGGTTTGAACCCGCCACCTCCTGCATATGGGGCCAGCACCCTACTCCTTTGAGCCACAGGGGCCGCCCTGTAGAATCTTCCTTATGAAGGAAGATTCCTTCTCTGATTTCTTCTGTCACTAGCCAGACAAAACTCTCTGTTTTTAAAGGGCTCGCGTGATAATATTAGACCTACCTGGATAATCCCCCTATCTTAGCTTAAGTCAACTGGTTAGTAACCTTAACTGCATCTACCATGTTGCATAACATTCATAGAAGAAGGAGTTACCCAATAGTGAGAGTCACTGGGGTCACCATAAAACTCTGCCTGCCCCAATGACCCTCATCCTTGGATAGTCTCCTCCCTTTTTAGTGGGGGTTGCCTCTCATTAAAAGATAGATTATTGGGGTGGGCCCAATCAAGTCACATGAGCCCATTAAAAGTGAGTTTTCTCTGGCGAGTAGGAGAGAAGGAAGTCCTGCTATTGCTTGGTTTGAAAAAGGAAGTAATGTGGCTTCTAGAAGCTGAGAGTGACCCTGACTGACAATGGGCAAGGAAACAGAGGCCGCAATTCTACCAGTGAAAGGAATGTTTTGCCTACTGTTTCAGTGAGGCTGGAAATGGATTCTTTCCCAGAGCTTCCAGATAGATAAAAGCTTGGCCCAGCCAACATCTTCAATGTGGCTTTGTGATTCTATGAGCAAAGATACACAATTGAACTTGCCCAGATACACAATTTATAGGACTGTGAGGTGAAACATGGTGTTTTAAGTTGCTATGTTTGTGGTAATTTGTTACCTAGCAATAGAAGCCTAATATGCCAGGCAAAGGGCACAGCATTGACTAGACCAGGTATGTCCTCAACCGGGTTTGTCCTCCTTTTCTCCTTCTCCTATGCTTCTATTCAAAAAATTCCATTGCCAAGGTCAAGCATGGTGGCTCATGCCCATAATCCCAGCACTTCAGGATTCAGGAGGCTGAGGCAGGAGGATTTCTTGAGCCCAGGAGTGCAAAACCAACCTGGGCAACATGGTGAGGCCCTATCTCTACAAAAAATAAAAAATTTGGCTCAGGCATGGTGAGTAAGTCTTAGCTATTCAGGAGGCTGAGGCAGGAGGTTGCTTGAGCCCAGGAGTTTGAGGTTGCAGTGAATTGTGTTCATACTACTGCACTTTAGCTCAGTGACAAAGCATGAGTCTCTGTCTCACAGGGAAAAAAGAAAAATATGATTTGAATATTATTCAGCCTTAAGAATAATAAGAAAGCTGATTCTGACACATGCTACAAGTAAGAAAATATTGAAGACATTTTAAAGGGCTCTTTAAAATGAAGTGAGTCACTCACAAAAAGACAAGTGCTATATGAGTACAAATGTGTGAGGAGTCAGATTCATAGAGATGGAAAGTAGAATGGTGGTTGCTAGAGGCTGGGGGAAAGGGGCCTGGCAGTATTGTTTAATGCATATAGAGTTTCAGTTTGGGAAGATAAAAAAGGTTGGAGATGAATGATGGTAATAGTTGGACAACAATGTGAATGTACTTCATACCATAGAATTGTACAGTTAAACATGGATAAATGCTGAGTTTTGTGTTATATATTTTTGCCACAATCAAAACAATTAAAAGAAAATAGTTTCCTTACATGGCGCCCGTAGCTCGGTGGGTAGGGCGCCAGCCACATGCACAGGGGCTGGTGGTTTCGAACCCAGCCTTGGCCTGCTAAAACAAACAAAAAATAGCTAGGTGTTGTGGTGGGCGCCTGTAGTCCCAGCTACTCAGGAAGCCGAGGCAAGAGTTGGAGGTTGCTGTGAGCTATGATGCTATGGCACTCTACTGAGGGCAACAAAATGAGACTCGGTCTCAGTAAAAAAGGGTGGCACCTGTGGCTCAGTGCGTAGGGCACTGGCCCCATATACTGAGGGTGGTAGGTGCAAACCCAGCCCCAACCAAACTGCAACAAAAAATAGCCGGGCATTGTGGTGCGCGCCTGTAGTCCCAGCTACTCGGGAGGCTGAGGCAAGAGAATCGCCTAAGCCCAAGAGCTGGAGGTTGCTGTGACGCCACAGCACTCTACCGGTGGCAATAAAATGAGACTCTGTCTCTAAAAAAAAAAAATAGTCTCCTCAAAGTAAAGCATACATATATACATGGCTCCCTTTTTCCATGCTCTTTGCACAGTAACACATATGCACTCTCTTGTACATTTTCCCTTTTTATATATCATATTGTGACCATTTCTTCCCTTTATATAGCTCTACCTCACTCTTTTTATTGGCTGTACAGTATCTGCTTGAGTATTTTTACTGTTATTTAATCAGTCTCCTACTGACAAACATTTACATTGTTTTCATTCTTTTGCTACTGTAAGCAATGCTGCAGTGAATATCCTGACACATGGGTCTGTGTACCAATTGATAAGTACACCTCTGTTGACTCCTCAACACATTGGATGAGAATCAGCTCACTTTGATCATCTCCCCTCCCTCCATTGTCCTCCTGATAGAGTTATATAACCATTTTTAATTGCTGTACTGATTACCTTTTAAGAAATATACTAACAATGTAGTCCTTGTTCCATAACCGAAGGGCTTTATTTTTTACTCTTGCTTTGTGAGATAGGAATATGGAGGTCCTTTTCTCACCTCTCATCTCCCATCTCTTCTCCAGTTTTTGTCATTGGTAGTTTTACTTTTGCACTGTCAAGGCTGAGAATGTTTAAATTATCCTTTCCTTTTTTTTTTTGAGATAGAGTTTCACTTTGTCGCCCTTGGTAAAATGCCATAGTGTCATAGCTCACAGCAACCTCAAATTCTTGGACTTAAGCAATTCCCTTGCCTCAGCCTCCCGAGTAGCTGGGACTACAGGATCCTTCCATAATGCCCAGCTATTTTTTTTTTTTTTTTTGCAGTGTTTGGCCGGGGCTGGGTTTGAACCCGCCACTTCTGGCATATGGGGCTGGCACCCTACTCACTGAGCCACAGGCGCCGCCCATGCCCAGCTATTTTTAAAGGCGGAGTCTTGCTCTGGCTCAGGCTGGTCTCGAATCTGTCAGCTCAGGCAATCCATCTGCCTTGGCCTCCCAGAGTGCTAGGATTACAGGTGTGAGCCACTGCGCCTGGTCTCATATGTCTTTATTAAATTCTTATAATTGATAGTTCAGCTTTTAGAGAATACGGGATTGAAAACTAAGTTCTCTCAGCATTTTGAAACATTTCTCCATTATCATCTAGAACCCACTGTTTGTTGCTGAGACTTCTTAAGTCATTCTGATTCTCATTCCTTTGTGACTTTTCTTCCCTATTATCATTTGTCTCCCCTCCAGAAACTTTTTTTTAATTTTTTCGAATCAAGAGTCTCACTCAGTCATCCTTGGTACAATTGCATCATAGCTCACAGCAACCTCAAACTCTAGGGCTCAGGCGATTCTACTACCTCAGCCTCCTGAGTAGTTGGGACTATAGCTGCCCACCACAATGCTTGGCAGGTTTTTCTGTTTTTATAGAGATAGAGTCTCGATCTTGCTCAAGCTGGTCTTGAACTCCTGAGCTCAAGCAATCCACACACCTTGGCCTCCTAGAGTACTAGATTACAGGTGTGAGCCACTGGCTTGTCCCCTCTAGAAACTTTAGATCTCTTTGGCCCTATGTTTAAAACTGTCAGGATGCTTTACCTGAATATGGATCATTGTTAAATTCATTTTTTTGGCACATAACTCCTTTAATATGAAAACTTTATGACCTTTGTTTATAGGAATTTTTTCATGTAACTTTTAAATAATTCCTCTTCTCCATTTTAATCTGTTTTATCTGGAATCCCCAATTTTTGGATTTTTACTTCCTGGATTGATTCTTTATGTCTCTTATATTTTTGCTCATATTTTCTACATCTTTATCTTTTTATTTCACTCTCTAAGAAATTTATCTAACTTTAAAACATCTGTTAAGGGCAGCGCCTGTGGCTCAAGGAGTATGCCAGCCCCATATACGGGGGGTAGTGGGTTCAAACACGGCCCCAGCCAAAAACTGCAAAAAAAAAAAGAATGAAAAAAAGGAAATCTGTTAAATTTTAAAGCATATATATTTTTTGAATTTTCAGGGACTCTCTCTTGTTCTCTGTTTCTTTTTTCTTCATACTATCCAGTTTTTATTTGATGGCTACAATATTCCTTGAGTACTAATGCTCTTGGGAGTATTAACAGAGTGTAAAAAAATTCGTTTTCGTTCTTTTCTGTTTCTTGCATGATTTTTGTTTCCTCTGAGGCCATTTTATTTGTCTCTCAGTTTGGAGGCTTTCCTCAAATGTCTGGTAATCTTTCTCCATTCATAATGAAGAATGAATTGCAAAGCTCATTGATTGGCTGGCATGCCTTAGGTTGACTGGGCAATTCAGTCACTAGAGCAGAGGACTCCTCCTTGCCCTCCCACCCAAGGCCAGAGCGCGAAGGTCTCTTGGGGACATTAGATTTCTCCAGAAACCCCCTGATCTCCCACCCGGAGAGTGGATGCCAGCTCTTTCAGTACAGGGCTAGGGAAAGACTGAACTAACCCCGTTTCCAGCTCTGTCCCTCCATTCTGCCAAGGCAGGCTGCCTTCTTCCTTGGCTGTGTTGTCCTCCCTGCTCACGTACACCCAGGCTTTCTCTGCCCTGCAGCATCAGTTGCTATTCCTCCCTTTGCTTTCTATTGTCCTGACATTTTTTTTGTAAATTCTTTTTCTTTTTTTTTAGAGACAGAGTTTCACTTTGTCGCCCTTGCTAGAGTGCTGTGGCATCACAGCTCACAGCAACCTCCAACTCCTGGGCTCAAGCAATTCCCCTGCCTCCGCCTCCCAAGTAGCTGGGACTACAGGCGCCTGCCACAACACCCAGCTATTTGTTGTTGTTGTTGTTGCAGTTTGGCCAGGGCCAGGTTTGAACCCACCACCCTCAGTATATGGGGCCGGCACCCTACTCACTAAGCCACAGGCGCCACCCTGTAAATTTTTTTCTATCATTTGGGATTCATTGAGGGTACAAAGAATAGGTCACACTGATTGCATTTGTTAGATATACCTCTTATAATTGTGTCCCACCCCCAAGAGGTATGCCATATACCATGACCCCCCATCTCCCACCCTCCTCCCATCTCCCTATTGTCCTGAAATTTGTTGTAGTATCTTATCTTCTGAGGTCATCTTGCCCTTTATCCTTAATCATTTCAGAAAGCCCTCAAGAGAAAGGCCAGGCATGATGGCTCACGCCTGTAATCCTAACACTCTGGGAGGCCGAGGCCCATGATTGCTTGAGCTCAGGAGTTCAAGACCAGCCTGAGCAAGAGTGAGACCCTGTCTCTACTACAAATAGAAAAACTAGCCGGGCATTGTGGCGGGTGCCTATAGTCCCAGCTACTCAGGAGGCTGAGGCAAGAGGATGATTGAGCCCAAGAGTTTGAAGTTGCTGTGAGCTATGATGTCACAGCACTCTACCCAGGGCACAGAGTAAGACTGTCTCAGGGGCAGCGCCTGTGGCTCAGCAAGTAGGGCGCCGGCCCCATATACCGAAGGTGGCGGGTTCAAACCCAGCCTAGCTGAACTGGAAAACAGAAAAATAGCCGGACGTTGTGGCGGGCACCTGTAGTCCCAGCTACTGGGGAGGCTGAGGCAGGAGAATTGCTTAAGACCAGGAGATGGAGGTTGCTGTGAGCTGTGTGATGCCACGGCACTCTACTGAGGGCGATAAAGTGAGACTCTGTCTCTACAAAAAAAAAAAAAAAGGAAGCTCCTTTAGATAGAAACCATGGTGTGGGCTCAGTGCCTGTAGCTCAGTGGTTATGGTACCAGCCACATACACTGAGGCTGGGGGGTTAAAACCCGGCCTGGGCCTGCTAAACAATAATGACAACTACAACAAAAAAAAATAGCTGGGTGTTGTGGCAGGTGCCTGTAGTTCCAGCTACTTGGGAGGCTGAAGCAAGAGAATCGCTTAAGCCCAAGAGTTTGAGGTTGCTGTGAGCTGTGATGCCACAGCACTCTACCAAGGACAACATAGTGAGATTCTGTCTCAAAAACAAAAAAGAAAGAAAAAGAAAAAGAAAGCTTGGTGTGATGACTGGAGTTCTGCTCTAGGAGGCAGAATCTGGCTCTATTGAGGTATAGTATTGGTGAGTCAGTTTGGTGCCTCAGTTTCCTCATGTATAGTGAAAGGATTCTTTCCAATTCTGTCAGGCTACAAGAAGCCAGGACAGAAGGCAGGTACTGGATGCTTAACTGTGTGGAGGCTGTAAATTGCCCAACTCGAGCTCAGCAGAGCCTGCCTCTAGCCACAGATGTTGGAATTTGCCAAACAAACCCTAATCACTTAATGAGAAATGAAAATGGTGCCTGGTTCCTCCACTTAATTGCCTCTTTGAAAATAACACACGGGAGATTTATAGTAATCACCATAATCGCCTCATAAAAACCTGGGAGTTTGAAGAGTGACATGCCTCATTGCTGGGAGGAATTAGAGGCAAAAATTAAGGCAAGGAATTCCTGGCTTGCATTGGCCTTGGCTCCCTAGAATCCAAGGCTGCCCACGGAGTGCCTGCCACTCTGGGTAGCCTCCTGGCCTCAGCCAAATATTGCTCCAGGTGCTCCTCAGCCAACGTTTCCTTGCCTGCTTGCTGGGTCTCCTCTGTCATTGGTAGTATCTAAGGCCAAATATACCAAGAAGACCCACCATCCTTGAAGGTCAGATGGTGGTCCTTTAGGAGGAGACAGGAACCTCTCTGAGCCAACTTGCAATATCTGAGCTAAAGGACAGGAGGGGAGGTTTGGGGACACACAGACTGCTCTTAGCTACAGAAGGCCACAGCTTACAGTTTTTCCTAAGGCTGCCCAATTCTGATCTGCACATCTCCCACGACAAGAAGTTCTGATCTCCCAGAACATATACTAAGATAAAGGACAGCAAGAAGAGTCACACTCTGCTCAGCAGAAATCTGTTCCCTTCCAGTTCCTTATAACTGGACTCAGATCACTAGGGTGCAAGGTAGAACTGTTGCCAGGTGAGATGGTGCACACCTATAATCTCAGGTACTTGTATGGCTGATGCAAGAGGATTGATTGCTTGAGCCCAGAAGTTTGTGAACAGTGTGGGCAGCATAGTAAGAGTCTGCCTCTTAAAATAAAAATCAAAAATAAAAACAAACAAACAAACAAAACAGGCTGGAATTTTCCTCTGGGTTTGCTTTTCTAATTTCTGTATCAGAGACTATAAATTCTTAACACAGTAGGCAGAGTGATCCTTTTAAAATCTAAATCAGATAACACTACTTGTCTGGCAGTGATTTTCAGCTGGTGTGCTGCAATTTTTTTTTTTTTAATTGCAGTTTTTGGCTGCAGCTGGGTTTGAACCCGCCACCTCCGGTATATGGAGCCAGCTCCCTACTCCTTTGAGCCACAGGCATCACCCCTGCAAAAAATTTTAAAGATCATCAATTAAATTATTTGCAATGGTCAGGAGCAGTGGCTCACAATTGTGATCCTAGTACTCTGGGAGGCTGAGGTTGGTAGATCTCCTGAGCTCAGGAGTTTGGGGTAGATCTTCTGAGCTTAGGAGTTTGAGATGAGCCTGAGCAAGAGTGAGACCCCATTTCTTCTAAAAATAGAAAAAACCTAGCTAGGCATTGTGGCAGGCACCTGTAGTTCCAGCGACTCGGGAGGCTGAGTTAGGAGGATCACTTGAGCCCAAGAGTTTGAGGTTGCTGTGAGCTATGACTCCATTGCACTCTACTGAGGGTGACAGAGTGAGACTCCATCTCTCTCCACCTCTTTTTTTTTTTTTTAATAATTTTATTCAATCATAATTGTGTACATTGGTACAATCATAGGGCAGAATGTGCTTCATATACAATCAGAAACATTTTGATCGTACTGTGAGAGATAGCCCTCATAGCATTTTCTTAATCACTATATA
>CAUYRH010122231.1:0-85118 GCA_963574655.1 Perodicticus potto | reverse complement strand
TTTTTTTTTTTTTTTATTGTTGGGGATTCATTGAGGGTACAAGAAACCATGTTACACTGATTGCATTTGTTGGGTAAAGTCCCTCTTACAATCGTGTTTTGCCCCCAAAAGGTGTGGCATACACAGTTTTTTGACTTGCTTAAATGCTCAGTAGATTATTATAGCGTAAAAAAACCATAAAAGTATGTAGGGTGGAGCAAGATGGCAGAGTGGAGACATCTCCTTGCCAGCTGCTCTGGGTGAGAAAGGCGACCTTCTGAGAGGCATCACCCCAGGGGAGCCGTGAAGCAGTAGGAACTCCAGGAGACACGAAGAGGTCTGGAGCTGAGGAGGACCAGCACAGAGGGCAGGTGCCAGGCTAGGGGCAGCAGTCGGCCAGAAACCCTCTCATGGAGGACTGGAGATGGGAAGGAACTGTCCTGAAGTTTTTGGTTTTGGACTGTACTTCCCCTGGACTGCCTTGGAAGGGCTTGAATGAGCAAAAGCACTTGAGCAGCTTCAAGTGGAGATGGAGTGTGCCAGGTGACGTGAAGTTCCCATGGCTTGGCTACAGGTAGGCCACCAGTGTGTGAAAGCCTAGTAGGAGAAACAGTCCGATAGTGCACAGCAGACTCTAGAGTTCCTGCTGAGCTTGGGCAGCCATCCTTGGGGTGAGTTAAGAGCCTCCACCAGAAAACTACTTTGTTATCAGGGGCACTTTTCCAAGGTCAAGTTGTGCCACCAGAGAGATCTAGTGAAGGCTGTGGGATCCTACTCTGGTGGGGATTGAGTGCTGGCCTAGTAACCAGGCCCTGACTGGGGGCAAGTAGGTCAGGAGGATAGGTCTGGGTTTCCTCTGAAACTGGGGAGTGGCTTCTGGCCCCCATATTACACAGTAACAACTGCGAGTGTGTTCTCCATCTCCTATGCCACACCACCACCTGGTGTCCAGGCAGTATGTTGCCATTTATATTTGTGTGTTTGTGTGTGTGTGTATGTATATAGATAGATAGATAGATAGATAGATAGATAGATAGATAGATAGATAGATAGATATTTGCTTTTCCATATATATATCACAAGAATGTAAAAGCAAATATCAATGTACTAAATACTAATCTGAAGCAATTAGACCATCTAATACATTCTCACATAAGTGAATAACTCTATTCAATTCAAGTCTGGGGTAGGGGGAATGAGGAAGGGGGGAGAGGAAGGAGAGAAGGGAACTGGTGTGCTCCTACTTAATGGGCATATGTAAGGGTACTGGCACACCTTCTGGGTGCAGAACACAACTACAAGTGGGACTCAGCCGAACCAAATAAATAACACCTAAAAAAAAGAAGTACTTTTAATAAGACACCCAGTGCTTATACCATTAATGGAATGACATTTTGTGAGCAATTTTATGAGCCTACAAAAATCAAACTGCTGAGTCCATGAGGTTTCTCATGTCCAAACTGTTACCGTTCATATGAACAGTGCATTAATATCCATAAGATCACTTATGTTAACATTTATAACTACAAGTATTAAGGAGAAAAAAAGATACATATTTTACCTATCGAGAGAAAATGATGTAAGTTTTCTATGTTAATAACCTAAATACTCCACTGCATATTTCTCCTTATCGGTTTTTAGAAGGCTTAAGTTTCATTTATTCATTATGTAGCAAATATTTATTGGATGCTGGGGTGAGAAACAGTGTTTTAGGTTCTAAGGTTTTATTTTGATTTGGTTTTCTTTCTCAGACCTTACATTTTACTTGAAAAGACAGAAAATGTATCCTCAATTATGCCTGCTCAGAGTACGGGAAGAGAGTGGTGGAGCCAAGAAGCAAGCTGATACTGTGCTTCAGAGGCTACTCACTACATCATTCTACAATACATCCTCTCATGAATACCACAATCAAGATGTATTACAACAGCACCAAACAGGAAAAAATTTGGATTTCTTAGAAAAGAAATTCTTCTTGGCATTTACAAAAAACAAATTGAATGCAGTTGAGATCACATCAAGTTCAAAGTCCCTATATCAACGAGAATTCCAAAAGCAGATAAACAATTACTAATTCTAACAGAATACAGAAAACAATGAAATAAAAAATAATTACAGATATTTAAAGGAGTTGGTGAGTAGAAAATAATAGCTGCTTCAGAATTAGCTACTTTCTTGCTTTTTCTATATGTTATTTTGAAATAATGAGCTGATAGTTTCAAAATTTCTAAATTTCCTTTGGTTCCTCTGCTCAACCTACAATTTTATATTATTAAAAAATCAGGATGTCAGTAGTAATTTGTATGAATTACTATTTTTTTCTTTAATTCATAATAAGGTATTGAGTAGATCAGGTCTTTCATTCTTACATAAACACTTCAAAGCAACATAGCCAAAGTTGTTAACCTATCTAATTTATTCTCACTTTAATCTTTAGGACTATCACATTATATATTATATCTGTATCTTAGTTATATGTATAAACTAAACTTTTTATATATAATACATATTTAGTATCTCATTGCAAGGGGTATTTGTATAACACAATAATATCCTGAATATATTTACCAGTGTACTCTATCTACATGGAATGAGATGGCAATTAAAACACAAAGATAAAAGACTACTTTTTATAGATATTATCACCTGGAGTTTATCTTGATTACTGGCCTTAGAATTCGGGAAGAGTAATAGCCACTTTAGCACTGCACCTCTGTGATCTAATTATATATCATTAGATCTAATGTCCCCTCTAAGCAAGCCCTGATTTCTAGGAAGCTAGTATGAGCCTATGCTTCTATTATGTTTCAAGGCAATACTTGAATTCTTAGCTTCCAGTGTCTGAGCCCTGTTGACTACAAGGGCTTTATTTGTTTTCAGACTGTGTGGATGGCAGGACAACTGCAAGGCCCTGGCTTCTTTGGCATCGCTCTCCAGATTGTTGTTGTCCCACACTCTTTAGATTCTACTAGTGGTAAGAAGAGTCCAGACTTCTCTTATAACAAAGCTCCAGAAGCCCATCCAAATCCTGTTTGCCATTTTTATACATTTCTTGTGTTTAAGTGAAGTACCTAACTGAGAAACTAACCATGACCTCTCCTAACAACAAGTGTCCATGTATCACATGGTTTATTGTGCTTCACTACGTGGAACACAAATAAAATCCTCACTTACCTACACACTCACAAAGATTCCTACACATACAGACTACACAATGAAACCTAGAGAATCTTTAAGTTTTCACACATCCTCCTCCAAAAAATTCTTCAAGTGTCTACCTATCCCTCTCCTGTCTCCCTCCCCCATACCAACAGTGCAACCCTCCTAGGAGATGAGTTTATGAAACATGCTGAGATATCTCTGCACCCTGGGGAGTGTACCTGCCTCATATGCTCCAGCTTTACACAATTTTTATTTTCAGTTGTGTAAGACTCAGCTCTAGTGTATCCACTTACTTAAATCATTACAGAAAAATTATATGCACAAGTATTGGACTCAGTGAGAAGATATGTTTTCCAAAGCCGGTAATTACAGGCATTATCTTTGGGTGTCTCACAATGCATCCTGGGAAATACACTGCTATACAATTAGCAGGAGCTTAGTCTTAGAGGGTTGATCAAGCTGGAATTGCTTTCTTAACAACTCCCTCTCCACACGTGGCTTAATTTACATTTCCCAATAAAAATTACCAGTGACTGCTTGGTAAAGACTCAGGGAGTTGCTTCAGGCTCTATTACCCTCAAGTCCTGATCCCCTTTCTCTGGTTGATTATCCTAAATTCAGCTTCTTCCCTATTGCCATCTATTTGAATAAACTCTAGGCATTTAATTTTGGTGACTACGTTCAACTCTGTACTTCCCAATTTGGAAATTATATGTACTCTACATCTTGGCTTGAACTCAAGCCACTGGAATTTTTTTTCTACAGTCTTTCACTTGTGTTAATAAAAATAGATGTGTATTATAACTTTTTAGAACTACTCATTACTTTGGAATTTAGCTAGAAGGTAGTCATCTCCACAAAGGTAGGCACATGTATGCTAATATGCCCCAACATCTGGAATAATGAATAAGTGCTTAGTATGTATTTGTTGAACGAGTAAATTCATGAGGAATCTGTGGGAAACAGATAATCTTCTGAAGGCTGCATAATTAATGGCGGAACAAGTAGCAGAACAGCAGATCCCAGGTTGGTGCCCCAGCTCTTTCTGGTAGACATAATTGATTACAGGTATCTCTATTCTTCTGGTGAGAAAACAGAAGAAACTCTAACATATTCACAAAACATGTTTAATAAGTGAAGAAATCTTAACTAGAGGAAATTTAATATGCTTAGAGTTTGAATTTAGAGTATAAATTTATAGTAGCGAGCTTCCCAGGTGATCTACATAATCCTGTCTCCTGGTACACATGACCTTGATTGCGGATTAGATTTACTGACTCACTTGCAGAGAAGGAAATAAGACAAAAACCACCTCTTGAGATACTCTGAGACAGAACCACCTATCTTCACCAAATTATTCCACTATCAAGTTTCGGACCTCTCAAAATCTTTGTAAGATAATGCATGCTTTTATTTTGAAGTACTGAGTTGTAGGGCAATTTCTTGAATGATAATAGATAGCTAATACAATGCATTTCAATAATTGTACTACAACTAAACCCCAAAATTATAAAATAAAATACTATGTACATATATATTAGAATACTATATATGTACATACAGAGAGAGAAAAAGAGAGAAATAATGTCTAACTCCATATTTCTATGTATAAAATTTATTTTCTAGACGTCAAGGCATTTCAAAGAACAAAGCTGATAATACCATGGTGATATTCTAAAGGTTTTCTGCATATTGTCTGGTTCTACATTTTACTATATTGACATATCTGGGTATAGCATTACCACAGTGCATCCGCAGATGTAAAAAATCAAGATTTTTTGTATGTGATAAGATGTGAATGTAAATAGAATTTTACAAATTATTTTATTGTTGTGATAAGTTCTAGCTACCTACAGAAGACATTTCCATAAAGCACTAGGTTTTGATAGAAAAAACAAAGAAAAATCACTAGAGAAAGCTGGATTTTGAATTATTGCTGTGCCACTAATTAGTTACATGATTGACAGCAATATAATCTATCTTTTTCTTTTTTTTTTTTTTTTAGAGACAGAGTCTCACTTTATCACCCTCAGTAGAGTGCTGAGCTATCAGCTCACCACAACCTCCAGCTCTTGGACTTAGGCGATTCTCTTGCTTCAGCCTCCCAAGTAGCTGAGACTACAGGCACCTTCCACAACACCTGGCTATTTTTTTGTTGCGGTTTGGCTGAGGCCAAGTTCGAACACGCCACCCTCGATATATGGGGCCGGTGACCTACTCACTGAGCCACAGGCGCCACCCTGCAATCTATCATTTTTGATCACCAAAAAAGTGCATTTTAATTAAAATGTCATAACATACTTAATGGTTATAAGAATAAATGAATACAATTTATTAGAAACCTTTTTGGGTTTTTTAAATATTACTTATCTAAAAGGAATTCACTTTAGTTCTTTGAAAAGCAGATTTAAACAGATGAATGGTAAAATGTATCTCAGTTTTCAGTAATAAGGCTAGGAAGGAATTCATACTCTATGCTACAGGGGAATTTTTCAGAGGAGCCAACAGTTTGTATTGTCTTTGAGGCTGGTCGTTAGAAAAGCCCATATTTTTCTTGTCTCTATGGTAGGAAAGAACATTCCTTGAAATCTTTGGCCAAGTTTTTTTCTGGTTTTTCTATATTGACCCAATTTTGCTCATAGTATCACTCAAATTAAAATTTTGAGAGACTGATATTTATAATCCTTATTAAATTCTTTTATCCAAATGTTACCTTCTCATTCCTAACTAGCACCACAATCCACCAGCACATCCACATATATAGAATGTTATGCTCTTAATCTAATTTGTGAAGATGAAGAAAAAGGCCAAAAAATAAAATGCCCAAAATCGTAAAACATGTTTTTCTCTTTCCTCTGCTTCTTATGTAAAAGATAACCTTTCTGTCTATATTTTTTGTCCTTTTTTGCTCTTCTAAAAGGTCTCCTTCTCCTGACCAACTCTTAGGGTCAAGACAATTCCCAGTGCTAGAGAAAAGTGCTGTTGTAGATGCTGCAATGCAAGATCCTAGGTCTGCCCACAAAATCGAGGATTTGTTTTTTCCAAATATTTGTAGATTTAGTATCCCCATAATGATTTCAACTTGATTTGTCCACAACAAAGGGCCAATGAGGAGTTCAATTCATAAGCTCCAGTGACAACTGGGTTTAACATTCATTGGCTGACAGGACAGAAAACTTGATACCGGGAGACATAGAACACCTGTGAAGTTCCTTAACTTAAGAAGGATCTTGGACATAGAGAGGGTCTCTGATAGTTGGTGAAATGTATTCTCAAGTCATCTAAAATGGACGTTGCAAGCTGCTCTGCCTGGGGATTCGCCAAACTGTACTCCTGGATGTTGGGCAAAGCTGCAGTTCTTCTTCAACTAACATTTTGCAGTATTTGAAGCATTTCTGCACGCTTACTACATAGTTTACTGTTATTACCAGTGCTGAACTTCCAGTTCAGATAGGTTATGAGGGAGTAGGAAAAATACCTTAAAAGATCTGTAGGTCCTCAATTCAGCCATCTTATGACTTGAACTTGGGCAATTTGGGATGACTGCATGCAACTCCTGGAAAACATGCCTTTGCAGTTTATGGGATGGATACCCATGGCTGTTTGGCAGGTATCAGGGGGGTCATGATGGCTGTAGCAAAACAGTCCACTTCCACTTTTTTGTTATGGAGCAAGTTACTGTATTCTTCACGTCTTTGGTAATCAGTTTGGAAGAGACTCTTTGACTCCAGCTACGTTCTTGTCGAGCACATGGATAAGGATTGCCAATATCTGACTTTCTATAAACTGCTTGTAGGAACCTGGAGACTGATTTATAAGATTTAAAAGCATCTGTAAATTGTAAAAGAGCATGGCCTTATCTATATTCTCAATAATCTTTTGTATCACTATTGCTAAAAATTTCTTAACTGCCTTGAATTCTGCAGTTTGCTCAGGAGAGAACTGCAATGCTAGAATATAGTCAGAAACTCACTGATATTATTTACATTTTAGGGTTTTCATACTTTCAGAGCCATCTCATAACAAAAGTGGCAGCAGACCCCTGTCAAATGGAGGATCCAGGGTGGCGCCTGTGGCTCAGTGAGTAGGGTGCTGGCCCCATATACTGAGGGTGGTGAGTTCAAACCTAGCCCCTGCCAAACTGCAACAAAAAAATAGCCAGGTGTTGTGGTGGGTGCCTGTAGTCCCAGCTACTCTGGAGGCTGACGCAAGAGAATCGCCTAAGCCCAAGAACTGAAGGTTGCTGTGAGCTGAGACACCACAGCACTCTACCGAGGGTGACAAAGTGAGACTCTGTCCCTAAAAAAAAAAAAAGGAAGAGCCACAAGAATCCTGACACGTTGAGGAATCCATAACCTGCTTCCTGAGAGCAACTCCAGTGTTCAGGAAGCCAAAGTGTTCCATCAGGCCTTTCAGGACACGGTTTCTCTAGATTAGCAATCAGGTTGTTCCAGCATTGGTGGACTAACGAGTAGAGACAGGCCTCCTCCCAGACAACACAGTAGTGTGCAGGGCACCTTTTTTGAAAGTCAAAAGGGACTACAGTCCAGGTGAGAAGCCTGGGAGCAAAAAATGAACCAGCTTCTGGAAGCTAGCAAGGCCTTTAGTAGAGAGCTTGCATCAAGCCCATTCAGTTCTCATGTAAGGTGATGTCAAACCAGACCAGTAATTTCTGTTGAGAGTGTTTTAATGTCTAATATAAAGAAACAATAAGGTACATAACATATTACCCCAGAAAAGATTACCTCATGACTTAGCTCCTTAAAAAAGCACCCATTTATTACTTCATGCAATTTATGAGAGGTCAGAAATGAAATGAGAACATGTAAATTCAAAATTACTAAAGAAGTATAGAAATGATCCCAAAGCTTTCCTTTGAGAAAACAAGAATTGGCAAAGGCGTTGCCAAGGAATCACACAAAACAGAAACATGTAGTAACTTGGTAAAAGCAAGAGGGAGATAATAAATCTCAATTTCATACCAAAGCAAAAATCTAACAGTATTAAAAAAAAAAAGCTGTTATAAAGAAAGACGTGTCAAAAAAAGTTAAAATTAAGTATGAATACAGGGACTGCAGTTCCCACCTTAGCATTCCCAACTGGCTCTCCAATAGCAAAAAGAGCTCCTTAAATTGAAATAACTTAATTGAAGTCGTCCTCATATGTAAAAATTCAATTATTAGGAACTGTTGTAGCCCTTTTTGTTTTCTAAATAGAACAAACTAGAAACTAAATGTTTCTGCAGTCCAATACAGTAGACTCACTGATTAGAAGGATGAGACATGGATATTAAAGAAAAGTGCATATCATCTTAGAAAATAAGATTATTTCATGTAGAAGCTAACTAAAAACCATCTGCTGATGAGGACAGTATTTTAAAAATCACAATTGAGATGCGATGTTATCGTTCTCTCTTAGGCTAGTGTGCATCATTATTCCACTTCACTGTCCTTGGGTACATAGAGAATCACACAAACTGATGAATCAAGCAGAAAACTTGTTCATTTCTCAAGCCAGTGTACTGAGCATTGCTACATTTTCTTTCAAGAGGATCAAGAGATCAAGCTCTCACCATGTGGGTAGGATAACATAGCTTTCTGGTTATGAATGTGCACCATTTGATGTGAGGAGATGTCAATCATCCAAACAAATGACCATTGAGTATTTTATCTGACACTTCACACTAAGAGAAGAAAATAGAGTGGTGAACAAGGTCTACAAAAGGTCCCCTTTCTTTATAGCGCTTAAGGAAGCCCATAAAGTGAAGGTATCAGTATCAAAAAGCTTATGTAACCTTTGTCATTCAACTATAAAAATTATTAATTTCTGGCAGCACCCATAGTTCAATTGGCTGGACCCCAGCCACATAAACCTAAGGTGGTAGGTTTGAACCCAGTCCAGGCCTGCTAAGCAACAATGACAACTGCAACCAAAAAAATAGCCGAGTAATGGTGGGGGCGGCCTGTAGTCCCAGCTACTTGGTAGGCTAAGGCAAGAGAATCACATAAGCCCAAGAGTTGGAGGTTGCTGTGAGCTGTGACACCATGGCACTCTATCCAGGGTGACAGCTTGAGACTCTGTCTCAAAAAAAAAAAAAATTATTAATTTCTGTTTTGATTTCATCATCGATCCAAGGGTTGTTAAGCATCAAGTTGTGCAATTTCCATGTATTTGTGCACTTTTGAGAGCTTCTTTTGGAATTGATTTCTAGTTTTATGCCACTAAGGTCCGAATATGGTATGATTTTGATTTTTAAAAATTTGCTGAGACTTGTTCTGTGGCCCAGCATATGATCTATACATATCTTGGAAAGGTAACATGTGCTGATGAGAGGAAGTATATTCTGCAGTTTTAGGGTAGAACTTTTTGTAAGTATCTGCTTGAGCCATTACTTCTAGAGTCCTATTTAAGCCCAGGTTTCTTTATTGATTTTCTGCCTTGATGATTTGTCTAGTTCTGTCAGTGGGGTGTTGAAGTCCCTGGCTATTATGACGTTCCTGTTCATTTTTTTCCTTAGGTCTAGTAGTATTTGTGTTATGACTCTGAACTCCTGTGTTAGGTGGATACATATTTAGGATTGTTATATCATCATATTGAATTTCTTCCTCTATTATTATATAATGACTATCTTTACCTTTTTTAAACAATGTTGATTTTAAGTCTATTTTATATTATTTAAGAATAGCCTAGCCCTGCTTACTTTTTGTTTTCCTTCATCTTTAATATATATATTTTTTCATTCCATTGCCTTGAGTCTATGTGAACTCTTATAAGTTGGATGGGCTTCTTGGAAAAGCACATATTTGAACTGTGGTTTTTCATCTATTCAGCCAAGCTACATATTTTAAATAGATCATTAAGACCATTCACATTCTCTGTTGGCATGGTGTGTGCGAGCGTATATATGTAATGGGATGTTACTCAGCCATAAAAAGAATGGAATACTGTCTTTTGCAGCCACTTGTGTAGAACTGAGAACTATTATACCAAGTGAAGTATCTCAGGAATGGTGGGAAAAATGCCACATATCTCACTTGTACATAAGAGCTAAATAAGGGGGATATAGGGTCAGAAAGGTTACAATGGACATTGGAAATAAAGAAAAAGAAAGGGTGAGAGGATGGTGAGAGATCAAAAATTGCTTTAATGTGCACTTTTCTGGTCCTGACTTTCCACTATTATACCATTCATCAATGTAACAAAATAATACTTACATCTCCTAAATCTATTGAAATAAGAAGAGCCATAATTGAGAAGAATAAATCTATTGAAATAAGAAGAGTTCATAATTCTCAATTATGAACTCAGTGAGTGACTGAAAAATTTATCTAAAAGTGAGGTGAAGGAGTGCTCTCTGAAAATGGGCCATTTTACCAAGTCATAATAATGAGATACAGTTAGGTATCTAACCTTTGGATAAAAGAATTCCAGACACAGAAAAGAAAATATTAATAATCCTATGGTAGAGTTTTTTTGTTGTTGTTTTGTTTTTGTGCAAAACAATATGACAGATGAGGTGAGTGTAACATAGCAAGGGGACAGGGAAGAGACTGAATTTGAAAGCTGGATAGTAGCTAGTTTATATAAAACATTGCACGGCTTGGATCTTTTCCCCTTCAAATTTCATGTTCAAAGATCCTGTTTCATCTCCAATGCCTTAGGCTGAGCCTGATGGGAGGTATTTGGGTTGTAGTGGTAGATTTCTCATGAGTAGAGTAACAAAAGCCCTTCCTGGAGTGTGAGTGCAATTTTCCTTCTGTTACTAGTTTCTGACAAAGGTGATTTTGGATAAAAGCCTGTATTCCCCTCATTGCTCTCACTTGCTTCTTTCCTTGCCATGTGACTTCCGCACGTTGGCTTCCTTTCACCTTCCGCCATGAGCGGAAACAGCCTAAGGCTCTCACAGTTGCAGAACTCCAAATATCAGAATTGTGAGCCAAATAAGACTTTAAAAAAAAAAAAAAATTGCAGGCTCAGGTATTCTGTTACGCAGCATAAAACAGATTAAAACATGTTTGGATGTTATTCAAAAATCAATTAAAAAGCCACTGGAGAAATTTCAGCTTGTGGAAAGAGGTTGATGACCAGCAGTGGGCAGCAAGTATAAGGCTGCTAAAATTGAATTGTTTTAAAGGATCCCTCTGAATGCAGTGTCAAATATCAGTAGGAAGAAAGCTAATTAGGAGTCTATTGTAGTGATCTAGGAAAGATATTCTTGTAGCTGTAACCAGAAAAGTAACATGAAATGTAAGGGGGAAAAATGGCTAGATTCAAAATATGTATTTGAGGTTGAATCATTATGATTTGTTAAGGGATTAGATAGCATAATATTGGAAAAAATGGATAAATTATGACTAGTAAGTTATTTTACCTGGCAAAGTAAGGATCTTAGCATTCATGTTTAAGGGAAGATTATGGAAGGAAATAGAATTTGAGAAATGCAGCCTGGAGTTTATACTTCTGTTTTGTATATTATACTTATAAATCTGAGATCCGTATTAGATGTGAGAGTGGTCATGACCTTCACATGAACGAGTGAAGAAAGTTCAACATAATTTGTGTGGGTACACATATTAAATATAAATGTTATGTACTGGGATAGGTAAACTGATTATATTTTAAATTATATACATGAAATTATTATTTATAGAGGGTGTTTTTATGTATCCATGATCTATGCCAAAATAAAGAATGCATATTGTTTCAAAGAATAATTAATATTTTGATGAATTTCTAAAACTAGGTTAATCATTTTTATTAAAACTAGAAATTAAATACAAATAGTAAAGATTTTCCCCTAGATTAATTGTGACACAACCTCAGTCATTCTCAAGGAAAAAAGCATTAAAATTTGAATGACAAACTACTCAAAAATAAGTGACAAAGAGCATCAGATTAACTTACAGATTTCACCAAATATTTCATCAATACAAGATGTATCTTCTTTAATTTATCATGAGTGAATAAAAATAAAGTTTTACTCAAGATGTCTGAACACAAAACAAATAAACCTGCAAAACTAATTTATAATAAAGACATTAATGAACTCGAAAACAAAAGGTTGATAAATATGCAAGTTCACTTCCTTGAAATAGAGAATGCATAATAACGTAAACCAAATTGTAAACATTTTGTGAAGACTAATTAAGAATGCATAAAATTTATGAAGATATTCATATTTTAGGAATGGGATGTTTGCTATGACTGTGTATACAGTAATTGTGTACACATAAGCACACTCAAGAATACATATCCATATGCTAACTTTTTATATTGGTAATATAAAAATTATGGAAAGAACAATGCCAAAGAAGCATATGGACTTAAAGACTTAATAATTCCAGGAAATGATAAAATAATTCTATGTAAAAATGTACTCTAAAAGTTTAGAAAACATTAGGCTGTATATATTTTATGAAAGAATATTAATTTAAAGAAGTAACTTTTATGTAACACTTAGTAAAACTTAATAAACTAAAATGAAAATAAAAAATTATTTCACAATTGGCTTTCAAATGTGATATTGATCTAAACTGACTTTTAAAACAAAAGATTTTACATTTGTATTTAGTGTACTAAACACTATTTTATCTCATAGAATAAAATGTAGATTTACTAACAATAATTTATTGTGAATAGAATAGAAAACAACTCCAGGCAAAGGATGCACCTTATAAAATCATTAAATTGTTTGCATAATTCCTACTAATTTACATTTCTATCTTTAATGGAATATTGTTTATAAAGATTTAAAATAATACTGCTTTTAAAATTTTGTTGTGGCTGGTATTCTAAGTGTTTTCCTACTCCTAATCTTGGGTATCATTATAAAGTTAAATAATTGAGCAATTATTGATTAATAATTAATGATTAAACAATGCAATTTTATTAAATATTAGGTTGCATGGCAAGGGGGTTAAGGTTGCAGACAATATTAAAGCTATTAATCATTTGATTATAAAATAAGATTACCCTTAATTATCTGGGTGAGCTAACACAATCACAAGGGTGCTTAGTAGAAGGAGACCTAGAAAAAGAGATCTGACAATGCTGCAAGCAGGGCCAAGAGATTCCTCACTTTGAAGATGGAGGTAATGAGCCACCAGCTAAAGAATAAGAGCATCTTCTAGAAACTAAAAATGGTTAAGACTCTCTTAGGTTAAGCTCTCTTAGGTGTTTTTCTGCTAAAGTTGGGTTTAACTTTCTTAATATTCTCTTACAATAAGCAGATATTATAGTTCTTTGGCCCTCCAGAAAGTCAACAAGCAAAATGCCTTAAGTGTCCCAGAAAACTGATTTCATGATTTTTGAATTTTGACCAGTGCACTTTTGCTTTGACTAGCCCATGTCTCCATCCATTGCTCTCCACATCACTTTTATTCTGCATTTTCTTCATGATTACATTGCTAAAGCATTATTTTATCTTCTGTTATAATTACTGAAAGAAATTCTTCAGGATCTTTATCACCATTGTTTAAAATTTCCATCAAGAGCTCTGCTTTTGTCTGTGGCTGATCTGCATGCAATTGAATTGGAACCCATCAGCTGGAACTTTGTTCAATTTCCACTGTTCAGTCCGAGTTGTGTAAGCTGAACCAGTTGAGACATCTATGGTGTCAGCTATTGTTTATGCTTTTAACAGTTGGTCCTCCCCAATTAGGGTAGGAACAAGTTTAATTTTTTCCTCATAAATTTATATGGATACTCTGCTGCCCTTGTCTTCATTATCAACGTCATATTTTGACTTCTTCAAAAAAGTAATTCCTTTGGGGGTGACACCTCCATAAACTTTTCATAAAGCATCATGATTTCACCATTCTTCTACCCAAACTTCACCATCAATTTGATTTCTGTTCTTGCTTCAATTTTAGCAGGATTCATTTTGCTTTGAGAGCAAAAATGCTATACACATCCTGACAGGTGCCTATAGTCACAGCTATTCAGGAGGTTGAGGCAAGAAGATATCTTGAGCCCAAGAGTTTTAGGTTTCTGTGAGCTATAACACCATGGCACTATACCCAGGACAACAGAGTGAGAATCTTTCTCTAATAATGTCTTTTAGGTATATGGAGGTATAATTAATATGAACATAATTTCATGTATTTGAACTCAATTCAGTGAGTTTGGATTTATGTATACCTCATGATACCATCATGACAACAAAGGAAATAAATATATTCATCATCTGCAAAAGTTTTCTTTGCATTTCTCTGTTTTTTTAAAAGTTGCAAGATACAAAATCAATGTACAAAAACCAGTGTACACATATTTCTATATAGTAACAATGAGATATCTAAAAAGGAAAATAAGAAAACAATACCATTCATAATAGCATTTAACAAATATTCAGGCACAAACATAACCATGGAAGTGAAAGACTTGTACACTGATAACTGTAATTCATGGATGAATGAGTTAATTTTGTTAAATTATCCACACTACTCAAATAGATTCATACTTCTTGATTTTAAAATATATTACAAAGCTAGAATAAATAAAACAATACAGTAATGGCATAAACACATATGTATACACCCTTGGAACACAATAAAGAGCCTGGAAATAAGCTCACACATGTATACTCAACTGATCTTCAATAAAGTCACCGAGAATACGTAATGAAAAAGGAGAATTTATTTAATAATTCATGGCTGGAAGATTGGATATTCATATATAAAAGAATGAAATTAGACCCCCATTATTCATCATAAACACAAAATAACTTAAATAGGTTAACATAAGGCCTGCAAAGATAAAAGTCCTAGGTAAAAACAAAGAGGATAATCTTTATGACATTGTTCTCATCAATTATTTCATAGAGATGACACCAAAAGCACAGAAAGCAAAAGAAAACCAAAATGGGACTATATCACATTAGAAAGATTGTACATGGCAAAAGAAACAACCAATAGAGTGAAAAGGCAAACTATATACTGGTAGAAAATATTTGTAAATTGAATACCTGATATGGATACAAGATGCAATGGCAAGTCTGAGTGCTGACAGCCATTGGTAGACAGAGCTGTGTGCCTGAGTTAACTCACCACATGACTGTCAGCACTCAGAATTGCCGTTGCATCTTCACTTTACTCTTCTTGTTTGTTTCTCTAAGACTTCTGTATTGTCCTTTCAGGGAAGGGACGTAAAAGTAATAACTCAATAACTTCATAGTGCTCAAAAGGATATGAAAGTTTTGGATGAGCCAAAAATACCTTCCTCATTATATGTAGGTTCTTTTCTTTCATTATTGCATAAATTAGTGAAAATTTATTTTTGAATGTTCTCCTTTCCCTCTATACCATATAAACACTGTTTTTTGTAGGTTTTTTAAAGTTATTCTTTCTTGTGTCAAGAAAGATTTACTATAAATCGATAGTCTTAACAAACTTTAAGTTCACCATATCATATTGCTAACTGTAGACACTATGACACAATGTAGTATATTAGATCTCTACAACTGATTTATCTTGTATGGCTAATATTATTAACCCTGGAACAACAACTCCTCGTTTACTCCTCATCTTGTCCTCTGGCAAATACTATTTACTCTACTTTTTGCTTCTATACCTTTAAGTATTTCGGATACCTCACATAAGTGGAATCATGATATTTTCCCTTCTTCGATTATCTTATTTCACCTGGCTTCCCTGTCCATCCATGTTGTCTCAAATGGCAGGATTTCCCTCTTTTTAAAGAAAAAATAATACTTCACTTTATGGATACATTACTTTTTAACCCATTGGACTGTGCAGAAACAGTTTCCATATTTTGGATAGTGGGGATAACGCTGCAGTGACCATGGTAGTGTAGTCATCTCTGAGACCCTGCTTTCAATTCTTTTGGAGATATGGCCCCATACGTATTTTTTTTTTTTTTTTGAGACAGAGTTTCACTTTGTCACCTTTGGTAGAGTGCCATGGCATCATAGCTTACAGCAACCTCAAACTCCTGGGCTTAAGTGAGTCTCTTGCCTCATCCTCCCAAGTAGCTGGGACTATAGGCACCTGCCACAATGCCCGGCTATTTTTAGAGATGAGGTCTTCCTCTAGCTCAGGCTGATCTTAAACCTGTGAGCTCAGGCAATCCACCTACCTCAGCCTTCCAAGTGCTAGGATTACAGGCATGAGCCACCATGTCCGGCCCCACATGTGATTATTGAATCAGGTGGTAATCTTTAATTTTTTTGAGGAACCTCTTTACTGTTTTCTATAGCTTCTGTGCCATTTTACATTCTTACCAACAGCATCAAAGATTCCAAATTCTCTGCAACTTCAACAACACTTGTTATCTTTTTAAAATAGATATCGTAACAAGTATGAGATAATATCTCCTTTTTTATCTGCATTTCTTTTATGATTAATAATGTAGAGCTCATTTGTATGTATCTGCTGACCATCTGTATCCATATCCGGAATCATAAGGCAGGATGGGTCCTAATCCATTTTGTATTACTGTAATAGAATACCTGAGACTTCATTATTTATAGTGAAAAGAGGTTTCTTTAACTCAGAGTTTGGCAGGCTGGGAAGTTCAAGAGTGTGGCCCTGGCTTTTGGTGAGGGCTTCTGTGCTGCATCATTACATGGCAGAGGTCATGGGAGAAGTGAAGAAATGCAAAGACAGAGCGTCGAAAGGGAGGAGGACCTTTGCTTTATGACAACACGCTCTCGCAGAAACTAATCTTTTTTTGCCAAGGCAAGAACTGAGTCCCTACTGAGGGGATGGCACCAAGCCATGAAGAAAGGAGTCCCCTCTAGGATTCAAACACCTCCCACAAGGCCTTTCTTCCCAAAATCACTATATTGGGGATCAAATTGCAACATGAGTTTTGATGTAGACAAACTCAAGCAACAGTAGATGAGATACAAAGAAACTCTGCAACAGTTTCTTAAAATATTATGATTGTAATATTACGCATAACCCAACTGAAGTGAATGAACTTGTACTTCCTTTTTAATCTCTATAGATGAGTTAATAATATTAAAAATAAAATATTTCTGACATATACAGCAGAATTATAAGTTTAAGAAACCAGTGAGACCTCTGGGCAGTTGTTTTAAGCCATAGTAGGATATAAGCCCAGACAGGTGTTTTAAGCCTTAGTAGGAAATGGTCCAGTTTTCTTACTAAAAAATCAATTGGCTTGGTGCTTGTAGCTCAAGCAGCTAGGGAACCAGCCATATACACCAGAGCTGGCGGGTTCAAATCCATCCTGGGACTGCCAAACAGACAACTACAAACAAAAAATAGCCGGGCATTGTAGCAGGTGCCTGTAGTCCTAGCTACTTGGGAGGCTGAGCAAAAGAATCACATAGACCCAAGAGTTTCAGGTTGCTGTGAGTTGTGATGCTATAGCACTCTACCGAGGGTGACAGCCTGAAACTCTGTCTCAGAAGAAAAAAGAAAAAGAAAAAAATCCATAAATAAATCTATCTTTGTGCCTTAACATGGTTTGTCACATCTATGCAAATGGAAGTGGTAAAATGAATTATGAAATTAATGATTATAGTTCACAAAATGCACAAATCATACTAACAGGATTAAATTCATGTTTTAGGGACAGAAACTTGAAAACTAGGTACTGTAGGAATACAACTAACACATTTTTCTGTCAACATCAGGAATGAGTGTGAGCAGCATGTTTCTTGGTAGGAAGTAGGTAGGAAGGAATTTTTACTGTGAAATACAACAAAAATTAAAAGGGGTTTTGTTTCAGTTCCCAAAAATGTTAATTTCTAAACATGCCCTACAAATTATTAACTCTTTAAGAAAGCCAGTTTCCTCACTTGCTTTTTGAAATGTTATCAAAAGATATAGCACTACCTTTGTAAATGTAGTAATTATGAGAATCTTTTTTCTCATTCTTGAATAGACTAACAGTAAGCTTAATAATCTTGCTAATAATATATTTTTCCTTTCACATCAATTTTGGTGAACATATTTCTAAATTCTTCTGTCTCTAAGTCATTCTTTCACACAAAGCTAGTCAGAGCTTTTCCTTGGAATTTTTCAAGTTGGAATGAATGAAAGAGAGTTCCTTTATTTTGGAAATGAAGCTGAGAATGTGTGATATCAGAAATCTCATGTTTCTAGCCTCACAGTTCTTCCAGTCCCAGATTCCTAACTTCAACTTTGTCCATTCTTCAATATGATTTTATATCACTTTGTGCTTAAGCTAGTTCAAGTGTGTTTCTATCCCTTAAAAGTCAGAGAGCCCTTCCTACTCAAATGATGTCAAGCAGTGGTGGGGCTGAGGTCTAAAGAAACTAGGTGGTGTTGTGTCAATAGAAAGTGCAACAATACTCTTAAAACCAGTTTTGCTAAAGGTGAAGGTTGTCACTAAAGACTCACATTGACAACTGACACTCTCCCTTATTATGAGAAAGCTATTGGTAAATACAGTTTTGAGCCATAAGATTGGTTTTTAGGGTAAATTACATTCTGTGACTATTTTGGGTAGAGCGATAGGAGCTTTTGCCTGAGGGGTTACATCCCACCTAATGATGATTAATTTTTGTTTTTGGAAGTCATGATGTATCTGCCAACCTGTGCATTTATATTTAGTTTCTAAAATTCTCTTGACAAAAGTTTCCTATTGTTATTTAGTAGTCTCAAATTGATGTCCCCAGCATATGTGCTAATTGCAACCTTTTTTTCTCTTACTCTGTCCTACACAAATTCACTTTAAGGTTCATTAATCTTCTCTGCACTTTGGCTTGGTCCTAAATTAGCTATTGGAGGCAGGTGATTGCCTTAACTTTTGTCATTATTGATTTTTCTGCCTTATTTTTACGAGATTGATATTTACTACTTTTAATTTGGGTGTTTTTTCCTTTCTCGTTAAATTGTTCCTCTCAGTGTTTATTACAGCAAAGCACATGGGAAACATGATTCCAATACACTGTCTTTATCTCAAGCCCATTTCAGTCAGATCTTACCTGGAAAGAATTTCCAGCTGGTATGCACAGCTTTAAAAGGTTGGGCCTTTTATTTATCTCATAGTTGAGGCTAATAATGATTTTAGAAATATACCAATAATTTACAAAGATAATCTATAACACCTTTAATTCATTAAAACAGTCTTTATTGTGTTTTTCTTTATATTAGTAAAATCAACACATTTCAGAGTAGAAATACTAGTTCAGTTCTCCTTTTCTGTCGTTTATATTCTAATAGAATATTCTCCATTTTTCCAAGTTTATTTCTGCTTGACAATTGTATTGTTGAACATTCTTACTGATATTTTATCTTTTAGAAATAAGGCAGAAGAATAAGAAACTAGTTAATTGGGTAAGTTCTTTGCTTTTAGGTATGTGGATCCAGGGTTCTATAATTTTCCCCCCTTAAAAAAAGAAAAGACAATGATACTGTTGGGACTCAGGAAACAATACTACAAAATGAAAGCCTGACAAAAAATGCTTTCTCTCTGACCTTCTCCTCCCCTCTTGTCTATCAGTCCTATTGACCCCTAACCATGTAAACTATAATCCCTCTTCCCAAGGTAGGTCATAGTAGACCAGAACCTCTTTCGACAAAGACTGTCATACAGTTGAGTGTACGTATGTTTTAAAGGTCCATTTGTGTTGTAATATGCATCAGCAATTCATCTTTTCAATTGTCATATATACTGCATAGTATGTGGAGATACCACATTCATTTATTCCTAGATCAGATGACCCTATAGAAACCATCCTCTTCCTCCTACATTAGATTTTCCAAAATTGGTCCTATTAATAGGTAGTCTGAACCCAGTATCTCATTATCAAAAACTCTTTAAACTCATTATTCTTTTACATCATCATAATGAAGTGTTTTGGCAGAGGTCAGTAAAAATCAAAAAGAATTAAATATAAGGATATTCATTATCATACAGCACCGGAAGTCTAGAGGAAATATAAGTTTCACCCGTCCCTTTTGGAAACAAGTATGGAGCATACTCAGGGATCTAAAAGTAGACCTGCCATTTGGTCCTGCAATTCTTCTACTAGGTATAAATCCAAAAGACCAAAAATCAATTTATAACAAAGATATTTGCACCAGATTGTTCATTGCAGCTCAAATCATAATAGCCAAGTCGTAGAAGAAGCCCAAGTACCCATCAAGTACCCATCAACCCATGAATGGATTAATAAATTGTGATATATGTACACCATGGAATATTATGCAGCCTTAAAGAAGATGGAGACTTTACTTCTTTTACGTTTACATGGATGGAGCTGGAAGATATACTACTTAGTAAAATATCTCAAGAATGAAAGAAAAATATCCAATGTAATCAGTACTATTATGTAACCAATTTGCAATCACTCACACTTTTGTATGAAGAATAGATCACAACTATGGCCCAAGAGGAAGCAGGGAGGAGAGGTGTTGGGAGGGGAGGAGGGAGATCAGATCGAGGGAGGGTAAATGGTAAGATCACACCTATGGTGCATAATGCAAGGCTTCATGTCAGATCTATTAGTATAGAGTATAAATGTCTTGACACATTAAATGTCTTGATAATTAAGATAACGAGATGAGGTATATATAAACAAGTGCGATGTAAGTGTTCCTAATTCTATATGAAATCAGCACATTGTATCCCATAAATGCATTAATGTATACATGATCTATGTGTTTATGGTTTAATTTTTTAAAAAGGTGCATTATAAAAACATAACAACCATCAATAGAGGCAAAAGAAAAGATTCTTGTTGAACCAGATAATGTTGAGCAGAGTATTGCCAAAGTGAGCCATAGTATCTCTCTTCTAAAATATATACTATACCATTTCAATGTTGTTGCTATCAACATCCCATATAGGAAATAAATGAGTATTGTTGCAAAAAAAAAGAACTTATTTTGGTTTACTTCTCTATGATTCTTCCTTTATCCTAAGGCTAGTAGTAAAAGTCTCAGTAATAGTCACAGCAATATTCAAAAACAGACAGGATATTGTGCCTCTTTCTAGAGAGCTGTTAGGATTTTTAAAAAATCACAAATACCTCAGGAAAATGAATTTCTATCTAAACAGTATTCACTTAGTTCTAAGACCTGGAAACAAGAAAGATAAGACGACCATGAACAACGCTGGCTTGTCACAGCCCCCAACATGTTGAACCTACTTACAATACAAAGGGAAGGTGGCAGAAGTGAACTTGTGGAAAAAAGACCTATGTTCACCAAAACTGTTTTTGGTATTTGTCCCACATTAATGTAATAAAAATTGTGAGAACCTCTAAATTAAAGAAGCTCATGAAATGTCAAACACCCAATATTAGCTATTAAAGAGAAACTGCAATTTTAAGCAAAATGACATAAGAGCAACCAATTTTACCATAGACTATTTTCATGAAAATAAGAGTTAAGTTCCTATGATATTTTTCTGGTCACAAAAGCATCACCCACTTCTAAATAAAGACCCAAACACAGTAACTGCAAATTTTGCATGTATTTACAAAAACAAACAAACAAAAAACAAAAAAAAAGTCTGTTCGATAATTATTCACCTAGTTATTTCAGTTCAAGGTAGCAGGTGGCCAGTTACATTTCTGGCATGTCAGGAAGCAGGGTGGAACTCAACCCTCGACAGGTTGCCATTCCTTCTCAGGGTGCACACCACACACTCTTAGAAACACTCAGAATTTAGACACACCAATTAGCTGTGTGCCTACTCTTTGGAATGGAAGAAACCACAGTGTCTTAGAAAATTCATGCAAACACATGAAGAATGTGCAAACTTTGCATGTACAGTGGCTCCAGATAGAAATATATATTTTTTCTCATCAAATGATGTTGAACAAAAGGACATTAGCCTAAAGTCAAGAGCCTACTGTGTCTGGGATTTAGATATCAGCATTACTACCATTCAATCACCATTATTTGTAATTGGTGGTATATCATAAATTGCTGGGAGATCCATTTGCAAATGCTTCAACTACCAGTTCTGAGGGGAAAAATAAAACTTGGGAATCACTGAGCAAAAGCCTCATTTTACAAGTGAGAGTATTAACAGGAAATTTCACGGTGGGTGGAAAAAAGATTTTTCATAATTCTTCAATGTATATAGGCTGATTCAACATACAGGGCACCTAGGAAATGCTAAATACAGCATATCTCTTACCTAGATCTTTGAACAGGGAATGAGCGATAGGGTGTTTAGAATTACTCACGAAGTAGCAACAGTGAGGTCCCGAAGTATTGACAGGGTCCTATAGCTTTGGTTGCATTATACTCATGAGTAGATTCTTATTGATAAAATGTAATTGTTGTATTTCTTTTTATTTGCACTCTATTTATATACTAAGATTGTCATTCCATCCTTGGCTAAGTA
Source organism: Perodicticus potto (assembly GCA_963574655.1). Taxonomy (NCBI): domain Eukaryota; kingdom Metazoa; phylum Chordata; class Mammalia; order Primates; family Lorisidae; genus Perodicticus; species Perodicticus potto. Next base: position 62,666 of record CAUYRH010122231.1, on the reverse strand, counting down.
TTCAATATTTTTTCAAGTAAATATCTCCATTTTTGTTTAATGCTCCCAGCTTTATACTGATAAGAGGACTTGAAGGCAACCTAGGTCTCAGATCAATAAAAATTATGCATAAGGAAAGAAGGAAAGAAGAGAAATATGAGTTTAGTCATCACATCCTGCTGAAGAAGATGGTAAATGTTGCATTAAAATTCTCCAATGAAAATCTGGCAGTCCATGGCAAGCATAGTTGATTATCCATGGAAATCAAGAATCAAGCGTCTCTAGAAGCCACAGTTTTAGAGTAGCACATTTATACTGATAAATCAAGATAAAGGGTAGAAAGAATTTAGAAATTGTAGAGAAAGTAGAGATCATCTCTGATAAAAAGAAAATGAATGACCAAATCAAAAATCTAGGATGATATGCAAAGACTTTTAATAAATAAATATAAAGCTTTTCTTGTCTTTTTCATCTGTAGGGCTAAGATAGCTAAAGGCAAACCTTGAAATTTGATGGAGTTATCATCAACTTGTAGTTTTAGAAGAACCAAAATCCTTACCCGTTGCCATAAGCAAAAGTCAGGTAAAGTTAGGTAAGCAGAATTTTAAGGAAGATGTCCAATAGAATTTGGATAACTTGAGTCCTGTAATGCCCTATTCAATACTGAGCCTTCCTTGTTCTGAAGTCCTTCTCTTTTGTGTATTGAGAATCTTCCTTCCCTGTTTAAAAATTTTGTTATTTTCTTGCCTAGATAAATTTTGTTGCAAAAACAATTGAGTTCCATTCATGCCTCTTTTGCCATTTTCAGAACTATAAACAGCCAGGTAGTCAGGTAGATGTGCATCCTAAGAAGGAATAGAAAAATAAAACAAATGAACAAATAGAAATAAGAAAACAACTTTTCTTCATTTAAAAAATAATTAAGTTCCCTAGGTGGATATAAGATGTGGGAATTCGCTGTCAACGTTATAGTTGCCCTAGTTGTAGATTTCGATCTATATTGTTTAGTAGATTCTTTAGTCTATATAGCATGTGTGTTAACAAAGGGTTTTATTCAAAGGCAGCCCACCCTAAAAAATGTGAAGTCCTCAAATTTCCTTTCAATGGTGTAGGAAGAGAAATTCACATATTTTGGAAGTTAAGAAGACTAATGAATTAAGCTCATGTGTTAAGCTAATGTAACTCTTTGTTAATTTGCATAAGGGCACAAAAAATTACTCAGGGCTTGAGCGGACAACCAGCAACTTGAAAATCAATCATAATGAGAAATCCTACATTTGAAATGAGTGAGTGCTCTTATTTCAATAGAATGATAATAAAGAAAAAAATAGGAAATACCAGTGATACGTTGTTACGGAGACCATGTGACTAAAGTACCATCTGAATGGAATGATATAAAGCACTAGAATACAATCACATACCTTGTCCCTAAATCTTCTCATTTGTCTATTTCATAGCTTGTCATCTTTCTGTAGTCGCGAAACCCTCTTGTTTCTGCTACTGCTGCATTTAGAGACTGAATCATCTGTGAGGATTAATTCTTGTCTCTCAGTGACTTGTTGGTGCATCCTATGAATCTTGGCTTCCTACCTGGCTGTTACGGGTCCTTCCAATCTTGCTATGGGCATTTCCTGTTGATGTGGATACATAGAACACTGTAGCTCTCGGCTTACAATCCATTCAGGTAGAACCCAAAATGGGGAGGAGGAAACGCTCCATAGGGTTTTATTTGAACAGTGGGGGACTGAAATTAACAGATAAATTCTTCCCCTCTTTTCCCCCAGATATTGGAGGTAAGCATTGTTATGGGGACACTAAGAACCCCATTGTTGCTGGGAAGTCATAGTGAAATTCTTTGGATAAAATAACTTTCTACCAAGAAACATATTTTGTGCATTCTTTAACAGTTATTCCACACCTATTAATTATCAATATTATTTTAGATGAACTACTTCATGTATTCCCTCATTTATCTTAGTCTTTCTTTTTTCTTTTGGATGGGGCTGTGGAGGAACTTTCTTTCCCTTCAAATTCAATTTCTCATCGATTTGTATAAATATGTTCAATACGTCATCATAAAATTTCCCTTTTGTTAGTTAGTACTGTTGATTTGTTGTTTGTTAATTATTCTTAAAAGCATTGCAGAAACAAGGAAGAAATATATTTGAAAAAAATTGAACAGAGTTCCGATTTGTATTGAGAGTAAAGCATAAGAAACCATTTGCTTGCTTTGCATCTTGACATTCTGAATCACTGAGTGTTAACTTTCAGTCTTTTTTTTCTTCTTGCCTTATAAATTAATGTGAGTGGAAAATTTAGAGGATATGTACATCCTGGATCTAGATCACATAGAATACGAACCAGCCTTTGTTTCTTTCCTTTTTTTTTTTCTTTCCTTTTCTTTTCTTTCTTTTTTCTTTTAACAGAATTATTCTCTGTTGCCCAAATCTACAGTGCCACAGCATCAGCCTAGCTCACACAACTTCAAACTCCTGAGCTCAAGTCATCCTCCTGTCTCAGCCCCTGTGACCAGCTATGACTACAGGTTCATATCACAATACCTAGCTTATTTTTTCTACTTTTAGTGAAGATAGTATCTCATTCTAGTTAGACTTCTCTGGAAATTCTGAGCCTAAGGAAGCTCCTAAGAGAGTCTTCTGCCTCTGTCCCAGAGTGCTAGGGTTATAGGCATGAGTCGCTGTGCCCAGCCCTGTTCTTTCTTCTTAACAGTCATGTAATTTGGCCTGGCATGGTGGCTCACAACTGTAATCCTAGCACCCTGGGAGGCTGCAGCAAATGGATGGTCTGAGTTTAGAAGCAAAGTGAGACCTGTTTCTACTAAAAATAGAAAAAAAGAAAAGGAAAAAAAATAAAAAAGAAAACATTTAGTTACATGCTCAATGCCATTATAACTACCTTTATATATCTATGTAAACATAATTACTTTGTTTTTGCTTTTGTTAACGTTAACATTTATTTTTGGTTTTGTTTAATTTTTCAAGTGTATGATTGATTGTCTTGGGGCCCTTTCTATAATAATATATATGGGCATATCTTTTTAATATTAATGATTCCATATATTTTATGGTATGTGTACATTACAATTGATTTAAGTCAGGATTTTTCATCCTTGGCACTACTGACATATTGGGTAGATAATTATTCATAGTGGGGGATGTGCTGTGCATTTTAGGATCCTCACCTCTATCTATTTAATGACAGCAGAAATCCCCACTCAGTTGTGACAAACAATACATGCCCAAACCCTGCCAAATGCTTTAGTGGGGACAAAATTAAAATTGGCTAAGAACTACTGATTTAGCCGATTATTAGTCGAAGGACATTTAGAAAATATTTTGCTATTTTTAACAAAAGTACATTAAGGTTTTCTGTAAAGATGCAAATCTTTATGCATATTATTTTTTCCTTCTGATTCAAGTATTCTGAGAATTTTATACACATTTTCTTCTGAACAGCTTTATCTCCAGTTAGTACATACTTCAATTTCTTTATGGAAATATTTCGGCCTTTTATTTTTCCCCCTTTTAGTCAAAATCGTCCTTCCCTCATCAAACTTTTAATAAATCTATAAATTCTTCATTCCAGAACTCTAAGTAATAATCTTTGCCTTGTCCCATTAACTGAAACTATGATGAGTCCCAAATAATCACTCTAATAATAATATCTTGCTGAGAGAAAAATATTAGAGAATTAATGTGACTTAAAATTCCAAGGTCTTTGGATGAGACAAGAGAATATAATAAGGTCAATTTCAAAAACCCAATAAGGATTTCATGGTGCTCAGGCAGGGGGACCTGGCCTATAATTGTTTCTTTTATCTTTGATGCCACGATTTCACCACTTATTTTTAAAAGGTCTACCATGATGGAGCATCACCTTTTTAAGAATGAGGGAGTGAAACTGAGAAATATTTAGTACCCACAAGCTATAGTTGAAAGAGTTAGAAAAATGTAGGTACATTATCTGGATATTAGTCTCATATTTATAATATTTAACTGTTTTAAACCTATGAACCACATTTTTTAATCTAATAAAAGCAGGGAAAAATATGAATAGTCTCTAAGTTCTTATAATAATTAAATGAGATGATATGGGTAAGTCATTTAGCAGAGGGTCTGGTACATATTAAATGTGTTGCAAGTGTCTGTTCTTCCAGATTTAATGAGTTTTTTCTAACTGCCTTTGTGATAGAGTTTATATTTCAAAATCTTTAAAATGCAGAAGTCATGTCTGGGGTAGTGACAAGGTCCTGCACCTTCCGTAACATCATAGCCAGATTCTGAATCATAAGACAAAATCACAATTTCTCTTACTTTTAATTCTGCCTATTATTGAATGATCTGAGGGGAAATTTTGAGGATATGTATTTTCTGGATCTTAAAATAAGTATTCAGCATATTTCAAATAAATACCTTCTTTTCAAAAAAATTATTTCAAAAAGAAAAATTATTTCAGTGTTGCATGCAACCATGGACTCAGACCAATCCCAATGGGATAATTCAGGATGCCGTGTACACTGCAGTTCCTGGCATTACTGAATATTGACACAATCTATAAGTAAGTACTATGTGAATCTGTCCAGCAATCTACCTTACAATTAATGTATGTAATCTTCCTCAGTTACCAGATGTAAATTTTGAAAAACTAAAATTAAAAATGTTTGTGTGAATCAGATCCAGAATGTTAGCTATGCATGAAATAGTTACAGAAAAATGAAATATTAATTCCAAAGTGAATTTTAAAAATATTCAATAGAGACTATGTGATATATACATACACTACTATATCAACATAATAGTTGAAATTAAAAACCCAGTGATAGTTTACATTTAAAAGAAATGTATAGTGGAAATGAAAGTAAATTATATCAAAGAGAGGAAAAATTATAAAAAAATTCAGGACAAAAATGGTTAAAAAATAGAAATATGAAAGTGATTTTAAGACACGAAGAAAATTGAATGAGAAGAATTCATATAAATATGCATAAAATATGATAATCAAAGCAGAAGGGAATACAGCAGATGTTCAATATTGTAATAGCTAAAACATCTGATGATTACAACAGTACACTTTTCATAGTAATTTTTGAAAGGATTTTCTTCAGCACAATAAAAACAATACCATACTAAATATCTTAGAAATAAGATGCAAGGATACTCAATAAAATGGTGAGCCTGTTAGAAAAGATAAAAAATTGAACTGAATGAAATCATATGTAATAACAATTAATTGTGACTAAATATAACTAAAGTACAAAATAAAACTTGCATGCTGTATAGAAAGAGAAGGGATAGGAGATAACATGTTTTAAAGCCCTTGTATTTTTCAGGAGACAATATAATACATTAATTTACTTTGGGATTCATGAAAAATAAATCTTATAATTTCAAGGGCAACTTTTGGGGAAAAATAGAAATAAAATATTTATTGTATCCCAAACAGCAAGGACACCAAGTAGAAAGAAAACAAAACAAAATGGAATTTAAATAAAGATGTAAACAACAACAAAAAAACCTAGATATATTGAACAATTGAAAAATACAATTTAACTTAAGAAAACTAAGTCCAAATATATCAGAAACATTGAAGACTTAAAGACTATAAAAATGCTACATTCCAAAATTATAGGAAATGTCTCAAGCAGTACATGAAGAATAGCATAAATTTGTATTAGAAGATAGGTAATATTGAAAATTATAAAACTGAATATGTAACTTAAATATTATTAAAATATTAAATACTTATACCTAAATAATATTAAAAGAAAATATTAAGAAAGACCAATATTAATCATAAAAACTATAGCATGAAATTACTTTCTAAAATCAAAAGGTACTCTTTTAAAAAAAAATAATAAGGAAACTTTGGGGAGAACAAAAGAAAACTCTATAAACTAGTAATAGTGGGAATGAAACTCATAAAGCAGTGGCGTGTAAAAGCATTTTATCAATGCATGTAAAAGATCAGGTATATAAAAATATTCATAGAAAGATACAACTTACCGATACTGTCTCAAAAAAGTGTGACTATTTCTCCATGTATGATAAATTAAATTGCTAGATATAAATCTTCTATGAAAGGAAATCTTTCATCCTATTTTACAAAGATATCTATCATACTTTCAAGAATTATGTGGTTCAAAACAGTAGCCTTTTTAACAGATAGGGAAATATTCTATAATTATTTGAGATGATAAACCATTAACACATGTGCATGTATCTCTGTATGTAAAATGCCAAAAATTTAATAGAAGGATAAGTTATAGGTCAGATTTACTTATTAAGTTAAATATAAGTGTCCTAGGAAAAATAATGAAAAATAAATCCAAAGTGTTATGGATTATTTAGAAAATAAAATATTATAATACAATATTTATAAAAATGTAATGAAATACAATACTAAAGATATAGGAAAGTAGACTCTAAAACCGGGGTCCAGTTGATGGCTCCCATGTGGGTTTTGACATTATTCAGGAAAGAATTCAAGAGCAAGCTAATGGAATAAGGCTAAAGAAAGTTTATTAAAGTAACAAAGAAACATAAGAAAAGCTTGCTCCATATACAAGAAAGGGTATTTCTCAGAATAACAGAGAGTAGCACTTTGATTTTCAGCATCCCATTTTATATCTTCCATATAATTTTCTCCAGGAATGGGAAGAGGAATTCCTGGAACTGAGGGGTCCTCTTCTTTTTAAATCACATAGGTTTCTTTCCCTTCTTGGGGTTTCTTTCTATTATTTTGGCACAGGAATGAATATTGCAATTTGCTGTCCATTCCAAGTGGACCAGATGAAAGTCTTATTTTCCCAGCTGCTCTAAATGAAGTAATTATCTTTTAAATCCCCTCTCACCTTTTGTAGTATTAGGAGATTCAAATCTTGTATCACTCCCAAATTCTTAGTAATCCTTCCCCATTAATGCTCCTGGTTATGATTTCCTCTGGTCTTGTTTCTCCATCAAATGATTCACATATGGTTCATAATTTCAATGAATATTTGAAAAAAATGTCAATCTCTGAGTTGACCTAGAAAATGTTTCAAAAATAAGTTATATGTGAGCATGCACACATACATGTGTCCGAGGAATTCTGGCCACATGCACATACAAGTACATCTACTTGCATACACATCCTTCACATATACACATAGTTATATTGCACATATACACACACAAACACATGTGCAAACATCTGCGTGCATGTTACACATAAACACATGCATACATAAAAATATGTATTCTGATCCATATTTATGTGTTCTGATCCATATGCACATTCTGATATGTGCATTTATGTATTTCTGTATATGGTCCACACACATGGGTATGCAACTACATACTGTTCATAATTATACATCGTGTATAAATATGACTACATGCACACAAATAGATACCTGTCGTCATGCATATTCATCTCTCTGTCTATATACGCACACATGTAAATGGGCACATATATGTAGGCCTATCTTCAAGTACATGTAAGCCCATTTACACGCATATGTATATGAATACACACATACTTTACACAATGGGGCACACATAAATATGCGTATATGTGTACATTTACTCACAGGCATAAAGCCCTATTCATAAAGATATCCACAAATACGTAAAATGAAATGGTAGCTTGTATGCACATATAAGCACAAACATATACATATAGATATAGGCAGGATGAAATAAAATTCCACATACAAATTTGTAACAGTTGTCTTTTGGAAAATAAGTTGTGAACATGAATTTAGGGCTCTAAATATCTCTCTTTGATATAAGCTGAAGAAATTTATGCCATGATATTATGATGCTGCACAATAATTTTTATATTAAAATCTCTATTAATATTTATTTTCGTCTAATATTTACTACTATGTACGATCCATTGAGAGGCTGAGTCCCGAACTCAGATTACCTGGGATACCGGTAGTTGTAGTTGTTATTCTTGTGATAACAATGTCTTTAGGTTTTAATGAGTAAGATAAACAAAGCACACAAGGTGTGTATTGCATTTAAGAACTACTCAGTAATTATAGGCCATTACTATAATATTGTTGCCTATCTACCTTTTTCTGTCATTCATCTAAATTCCCTTGTGATTGTCTCCCTATAATGTACTTTATTGATATTTCATTAAAAAGTTGTTGAAAATTTAAAATAATTTAAAATTACTGCTGTAATGACAAATTATTTTCCAGAAATATTGCATTAATTTTAATTGTATTCACCACTGTGTGAGAATACCTGCCAATTAATTTCTGAAAATCCATTTCATTTTTCTTTATTTCTTCTTCTTCATTTTATTTTTCCCTAAGCATGTATGAAAAGGTATGTCATTGTTTTTAATTTGAAAAGTTATATGAGTACAGACATTTTAATTTTACTCCAATACGAATTGATTTCAATCAAAACACTAGGAAGCCAACAAACAAGCCACTGTTGCATTTGGTAGCTGTGACAGATCATATAGTCTTTGTAGGGACATTTTTTCTTTACTTGTTTTTACTTTTTTGTAACATTATTTTCTTAAAATTAATGGGAAACATACTACTTTCCTGAACTTCAGTGTACCAACTTGAACATTTATTTTCTCTAAATTATCCTATCTTCAGCATTCTCAATTTAAAAACCTCAGAGCCCAAATCCTCCAGCTGCTGAACTTTGCTGTTTTTCTGCTGATTCTGTTTTTGTTTCCTGTCTCCTAAGAAGACTGACAACGAGATTTCTTTCTGCTGCACTAGGAAAACTCATATGTAAGAAATTATTCTGTGTGAGAATCTGCATGTTATCACTGTGGGATACTATAAAAGAGAAAGAGGACTATAAGTTGAGCACCCTCAGCTAAGTAAACACACAATAAAAATCTAGAAGTATCCAGGGATACTCTTTGCAAAATCAGGCAGGAAGAAGAGGCATTTGATTTATATAGGAGATATGCAGTGAGCTTTAATAATCCTGGTGCTGGCCATGGGACTGTATCAGAGAATATTAAAAAAGAACCATCAGACTTAGGCTGTCTTCTCAAGAGGGAGGAACTTAACAAACCCAGGGCATTAGGAAACGCTGGCTTTTTATTATGAATAAAAGGCTTAAATGTAAGACTTAAAACTGTGAACATTCTTTGACTAAAATACAGGAGAAAAGTTTCGTGCTTGTTCTTGATATTGACACCGAAAGCACAGGCAGCAAAGCACAAATAAACATGTACTACCTCATACCAAACATCTTCTGCACAGCAAAGGTAGCAATCAACAGAGTGAAAAGGGAACTTGTTGAAAAGGAAGTTCTTGCTTCTAGGAAGTTGCTGCTTCTTGGAAGTCTCCTGGCATTTTAATTAACTATATTCTAAAAAAACTAAGATTATCCATCTGAAAATAGGTTAATATCAAAATATATAAGAATCTTGTACAACTCAATAGCACACAAAACAAAAGAAATAAACAAAAAAACTAATAACCTAATCCAAAAAAATGGACAAAGTACTTGTATAGACATTTCTCAAAAAAATAAGGACAATCAAATAGCCAACAGGTATATTAACGGGTGCTCAATATCACAATCCATCAGGAAATGCAAATCGCAACCACAATGAGATATCATCCTCTTCCTAACAGAACGGGTATTCCAAAACAAAACCAAAGAACATCAAGGAAACAAACCTGGGGGAAAAGGAAGGGGGGTTGGGCAAAAACCTACCTAACACTCTCTGGGTGATGGGCACATATTTAACTCAGGCATAAATAAAGCTAACCAAAAACATTTATACCCTGTAATATTTTGAAATTAAAGCAAACAACAAAAAAAAAAAACAAACAAAATAGCTGACGAAGATGTGGAGAGAAAGTAGGATGATGTAGTTACCATGGCAAAGAATACAGAACGTCCTCAAAAAATTAAAAATATCCCTACCATATAATCCCGCAGGCTCACTTCTGGATATACATCTAAAAGAATTAAAAATATGAAGCTCAAAGAAGTAACTGCACCCTCATGTTTATGCAGTGGTATTCAAAATAGCTAAGTTACTGAATCAAACTAAATGTCCATCAACAAATCGATGCATAAAAATAAAAATGTGGCACTGTTGGGCAGTTAGTTAGATATGAGCAGGGCAGATGATGGACAAGGTTAGGCTATTTTGGATTGTTATGGATTAGGCTGACCTGTGCTACTAAGGTAATAAATCTGTTTAAGATCTTGCAGGTAGGTTGTTGTTATCAAGATCTTGCAGGTGGATTGTTTTGAGAATACAGCCAATTAAGATGCCAGGAGACTTCCAAGAAGCAGCCGATATGCCAGAAAGTTGCATATAAACCCCAAACTGCACTTTCCACAGAGCCTGCGGTGACTAGAACGGGGCCAGGCTTATTGTGCAAGTCATAAATTTTACTTGCTCTTTTCAATTATTTCAGTGACTATCTCAAGCCACCATGCCACTCTAACAGTACATTGGGAATACAATGGAATAAGATTTATCCTTAGAAAAAGAAATCTATCATGTGCAACATGGAAGAACCTAGGGGACATTATGATAAGTGAAACTAACCAGTCACAGGACAACAAATACTCATGCTCCTATCTCTCAGAGGTATTGAAAATAGTCAAATTCATAGCATCAGGGAGCAGATGGTGGTTGTCAGAGGATGGTGTGAGGGATATGGGAAATTGTTATCAAATTAGTATAAATTTTAGTTATGCAAATGAATAAGTTCTAGAGTTTCGTTACACAATGTAACAATTTTAAATGGGAAATTATTATCAAATTAGTATAAATTTTAGTTATGCAAATGAATAAGTTCTAGAGTTTTGTTATACAATGTAACAATTGTGAACAAAATTGTGCCTTTTAAAATATATTAAAAGAATAGATCTCATCAAAAATTAAAAAAACATCAAAAATCCAACCTCTTTTCTGCACACACACAAGAACACAAATTTTTGAAAGTGATGGATAAATGAAAAATTGGGGAATAAATGCTATCCATTTTAATCTGTTTCTTTTTCTAGCAAGAGAGTTTGTCACTCAAGAAACCCAAAGCTAACCTTGAGAGATCAAAAGATTAAATAAAATAAACCATGTAAAAGTTCTAGCATAGCGGAAATAACAAATAGTGTTTTCTTTATGAACATTTTCTCTTCCTACTCAATATTCCAAATAAATTAGCAAAAACTTGATAATGTTTAATTGTTTTACTCTGGGGAAATAAGGAATTGAAAACATTTGATGGATATATTATGGGTCTATTCAGTTAACATTTGAAGACACATTTTCTATCAGGTGGCATCAATTTACGTGACTCTAATATTGCTTCGGGCTTAAACTGATTAGAACCGAGGAAGTGATATGATTAATGAGTTGATAAACTTTAGTATGTAAACTAGCATAAATAATTATACTACTTCTATAATTTTGACGTTTTTCTTCCCTTCCTCTACACAGTGACTGTAACTGCTTTTTCAAGATGCCCAGAACTCTACTAAAGGTTTACGTGGATTGTTTTATATAATTTTAATATCAGCCTATTATATATTAGATATTTATATTTAAATCTTCTAAAGGAAGATTTAAAAGTCAGTCCTTTTTGATTATCAACTTCTTTGTCTTTCTCTATTCTGATGATCAATTATCAAAAATTTGTGATAGTTTTTCAGTTTATAATAATAGCATTTTTTAGTTTCCTTAGTGGTATTGGAGGTGGGTCATATAAAGAAGCATCTTGTTTTATAGCAGCAGTTCTCAACCTGTGGGTTGCAACCCCTTGTAACGATGAAAACAGATATTTACATTACTATTCATAACAATGGCAAAATTATAGTTATGAAGTAGCAGCAAAAATAATTTTATGGTTGGGGGTCACCACAACATGAGGAACTGTATTAAAGGTCACAGTATTAAGGAGGCATTAGGAAGGCTGAGAACCACTCTTTTATAGCCTCTTTAGAAAAGAGTATTCTTTTAATATGCAAATACAACGTTTTATGATATATCATATGAAAAGGTATCCTGTGTTAAACATTTCAAATAGTATTTGCAATTTTAAAAATGATTTTTCCCCTCAGGTAAAAAACATAATATTAAACATTGTATTTATAATTATGTATGAAAGTGGTTGCCCTATAAAGGTGACAGGCTTTGGAGTTCAACTTAATTGGATTGGACTATTAGCCTATTAAGTACTACTTATGCAATTCGGGGCAATTTGTTGAACCTGGGTCTTTTTTTTTTTGCACTGATTTGTATATTCAAAATGTTAACATTTTATTTTTTTAAAATATTAATTATAGCAATCCCCATTACTTCATCACAACTTATCTGATTTAGTTATTATTTTCACACAGTAATTAGTACTTTTAGTATTTCCCAGAGGAAACAAAATTATGGAGTAACTTTACTAATATCTTTAGTAAATCCCAGCAAGCAGATCTGAACCCAAGTGTGTTAGCTTGCTAGAGCTGCTATAGCAAAATACTATAGGCTAGGTGGCTTAAAAACAGAAATTTATTTCTCATAATTCTGGAGGCTCAGAGTCCAAGATCAAGGTGTCAACAACTCAGGTTCAGTTACTCCCGAGGCCTTTCTCCTTGGCTGACATATGATAGCCTTCGGACTGCTTCCTACACTCCCTTTCACCTACACCCCTGGTGTCTCTCCAGGCCTGGCCTAGTCTTTTTTTAAAAGAACATCATTAGTCAGATTGAATTAGGACTCACCTTAACAACCTCATCTTAACTCAATTTGCCCCTTTCAAGACCCTATCTCTGAAGAGAGTTATGTTCTAAAGTACTGGGGATTGGGTTTCCACATATAAGTGTGGGGGGTACAATTTAATTTCAAGTCATAGTTCCAATAATCCAAGAAGATGCCGTCTTTACAAATCCTGAAGCTGCTTAATGCAACACTCAAAAAGCAAGTTTAAAATAAGCAGTTTTCTTAAAGACCCTCATTTATGTCAATCTTATTGTTGAAAACAAAGCAGTTCTAAACACTTGTCAGAAAATTTATTATTTTTCTTTTCCTTTCTCCTCTTTATCTTTCTTTTTTTTCTCATATTCTTTTAATTTCCTCTTCCCCTCTCTTTTTCATTTTTTTCTCTTGTTCATTTTCGATTTCCTTGTGGGACTTACTAAGTACTGGATACATTTATATATTTTTTTCTTAGCTTTTTTTTCATCACAGATCTGTTAAAGAAAAATTGCACCAGGCACTTGTCATAAATGACATACAAGACTATTACAACATGGGAGAGAGACCATTTCAGTAAAGGGGAATTCAGAAAAGTTGAATTCATCTTCACTGAATTAATTTTAAACACTGAGATGAGCTAATAGAAACGTGCTGGAGAAAGTTAAGGGACAAGTCAGTTAATGGGATGAGGCCATCTGTGTTCGCTAATTGTCACTTATGGAAGTTAGAATCCTACTCTTGCACAGAGGTTAAAAGATGGGAGTCATATACTTATTGACACATCTCAAAAGGACGCTCCTAGTTCCTCCAGGAAAGACATTACTGGGTTATTGATGGTTTATATTACAAAAAAGCAGAGAAAGAATTTATAACTGTAATTGATAATCTAAGAAAAGGGAGGTCAGGGGCCCATAGTGAGGAAGAAGCCCATCTGAAGTTTAGTGAAGCTGAGGGTGGTGTGAAAGCTATCTTGGGCAATATTACTCTTGTTTTCATTTTTCAGATGAGAAAACTATGGCCAGCCCAGAGATTAAGCAATTACCTAAATTCTCACATGGATTAAGAGGTAAAGCTAGGATGTTTATGTAGATATAGTCTGGTTCTAGAATCATTGCTCTCAACTACTATTCTGTCCTCTTCGAAAGATAAAAATATCCTAGATAAGAGAACACACATAACAGCATTTTGAGAAAAGATTCCTGAGCTCTGTCCAGTATGCAAAATAGCAAGGTCGTTATATTATATGAGCTAGCTAACCAGTCACTGTATTCCATTTTCCCATAATCCTTAGGAATGCCACTGAGAAGACGCTGGAGGAATAAAACTTTGGAGTGAATGCTAATGCGATGCTAGTAGGGCAGATGCTCAGACAGAGGAATGGCCAGGGGTGAAGAAGAGCAAAAGTTGCAAACAAGGTAGAGATCTCCTTTTCAGGAATGAAGACATCAGAAGATCGAGTACTACATTATATGGTAAGATAAGTGTTGGCCAATATCTAGAACTATTCAGATGATGCGGAAACTGCGGACAAATGATTTTGGATAAACTATGCATACATCTAGGAAGACCAGATTCATGCATGAGGTCACTTTGGTAGTGGAGCATAATTTCCTGTCACCAGGATGTGATGATAGTGAGGACATAGATGTACATAGACTTTAATGTACAAAATGTAACAATGTTGCATTCTGTTATGTGAATCTGAAGAGGCTTTCCTTTGTGGAGAATGGTACTTCAAATCTTGGTCCTATTTTAGATCATCTAATCGGCCGCTTTGAATTTGCTCCACTATTTAGGTGCACAGTAGACACTTGGATGGAGTTTATGCACATTAATTTTAGTTCCCTCTTTCTGGCCCTCTGTATTTATCGCTGTGTCTCTCTCTCTCATTCTCTTTTATAGAATTTACCTACCTCAATATTCAATACTTACAGTTTCTGTGAAGTCTATCCTGCGGATGTTCAAGCTACCAGAATAACAGCTTTATTTTTTCTTTACGTCTTAATTGCTGCACATGTCCTAATGCTAAAATCCACAAATCCTACCCATTTTTTATTCTTTTCCAGTTATCGACTCTGCCTGCTTTTGTTCGTTCTCCAGTGTCTTCAAGTAGATTTTTTTGTTTTGTTCTGTTGTTAGGATTTATAATCGTTACCTATGGAGGTTTGATCTGTAATATCACATCAGCAGCAATGAAGTGGGTTGTCTAGATTATTGTTTTCATATTAACATGTGCTATTATTCATGATGATAATTATATTTTTGCTATGCATTGATTGAGAAAAAGTGTAAGTTTAAATACTGCATGAATCTTGTAAATTTAGAAACTATTTAGATGACATAAATCATTACATATGCATATATTGACACATATACACACAAACACTTTAAAGATAGTATTCACGGGATATATTGTTTGGTGTACAAATTAATCTAGTATCTCCCAGATATCTTCAGATAACATATTCTAAAAATATTGAATCATCTGATGCCCTGTGTGAGTCTCCTTGAGCAATAAAACCCAAAGGTAATTTGAGTTGTTGTTCATTGTCAGAGCCTTCACCACCTTTGTGATTCTTAATGATCTAAGAGAAGAAAGGAGTAGGAGGCAGGGCTAAGATCATTTTGTCAGACTACCACTAGAACTTGTTCAATAGAACAAGACTGGTATTTTTAGTGCTCTAAGAAACAAGCCTGAAAAATCCTTCTTCTTGATTTACATACTGCTTTTTTTTGCATTCTCTATGTCAAAATGTAGAATGATTTTATCTTTAACCACACTTATTTATTGCCACCTTCGAATTTTCAGAAGCGTTTGGCATTCAGAGCTATTGTTCATTTCAGCCCTTCCTGTGACTTCATGTACCCTGAACAGCTAATATTTTAGTCATTTTAATGACAAACTTATCACATACAGTCTTAGTTTGAGCACATACCAACTCTAGGCCTATCTAGATAGTTGCTGCAATGCTTTTAGCAGCCTTAAAACAATGTGAGGATAACATATTGTTTTATAAAATGTGGTCACCACATCTAGAGTCTTTGGTGGAAAATCTGCCCTGTTTTCCAGAGTGTTATATTTTCATAAAATCCCTCCGTATAAAGAATAAAAATCACAAGCTCTGGAATCTGTCAAATTTGAGTTAGAAGCCTGGTTTTGCCATTACTTCTAACTTTTTTAAACTTTCTGGAAATGATTGTCTCTGAAGTTGAAAAGGCATAGATTTTAATATTTATTGAAGCTCCATTGTGTGATACTCTTTATGCTATTTGAAAATCACAACAAATACAAAATCTAAATATTCTTATTATGTACGCACGTGCACATTTAACTGAACATAAGAACGGTTAAACGATCTCTCTTAACCTATAAATATTACATACGAAGGCAAGCATTGAAGTCAATTATTTCTCTCCAAAATCAATGCATTTTACATGTGCCCTGTTGTTTCCAGTGCCTAAGTTTCTATATTTCTAGGATGATTAATGTATTTAACACGGTGGCAGGTTACTATTAAAATTAAAATAGGAGTATTGTAAACATGATGGGGGATTGAGCATGCTTATTAAATGTCTTGTTGTTGTTTTCACTTCACTTACATCAGTCAATACAAAATTATGAATCTCCAGATGAAATTTATGTGGGACATATAAAGAAAAAGAAAGAAAAGAATAGAATAAACAATTCTTCCCTTCTGCTTAGTCGTAAGTAAAATTAACAAAAAATTTTTTGAAAAATGTATATTCTACTTGGAAAAGTACACAGTGAAGTTGGAAGTATAAAGCATATGATACATTTGTGTGTGTGTATATATATATATATATATATATATATATGTATACAAATTTCATATATATACAAGTTTCATTTCAGTTACCTACAGTCAACTGTGATTCAAAAATACTGAGAAATTTGGGAAATAATTCACAAGTATTAAAGTCTGTGCCCTCTGAGTAACATGATAAAATCTATAAGTGTCCTGGTCTGTCCCACCTGTGACCTGAATCATCCCTCCTTTTACCATTTCCAAGCTTAATATTCTACCCACTCAATTGTCACTTAGTAGCCCCCTGAGTGATTATCAGGTCAACTGTCATTATGTCACAGTGTTTGTGTTTAAGTTACTTTTACTTTATTAATAATTCACAATGCCCCATATTACAAGGGTAGTGATACTAGAAATTCAAAATATGACTGAAAGGCCATAAAGAACTTCCTTTAAGTGAAAAGGTGAAAGTTTGTCATAGGTATTTATGTGCAAGAAAAAAAAAACAAACATAGTCCCTATAATAAAGACTAGCTGCAGTTTCATTATGCCACAGGAAATCTTGGAACATATCCCTGATGGATGAGGGGGAACTACTATATTATTATTGCTAATTAGAAATTCAGAAAAGCTGAATTGAAATGACGTGTTCTGAGGATTACTCTGGGTTAACTTAAGGAGAAAGTTTTGAAAACTCGAAGTATGAAGGGTAGTAAACTATTATTTTAAATATTGTCATAACTACTATTGTTGTTATTATACTATCATTGTTTTGGTTTAATGAGAAGAAAAGTTGCCCAGTGATGAACCCACGCAGAAAATAAGACAGTGGAAACAATGTCGGATTGACTTGTTTACCATTCTACTGCAGAAATCTCCGTGATTGTGCTTTCCAGTAAGTGGTAGACGGAACTGCATTAAGCGCTCAATGACTGACACCCACAAGTTGTGACTCCTTTGAAAAAGCGGAGCAGATGAGGCAGAAGCAGCAGGCCCAGGTGAGGAGGTCTGCATCGTTAGCTCTGGGGTTTACTCACAATGTGGCAACTTAGAGACAGCACGAGATGGAGCGAAGTCTTTACCCTGTCACCTAGAACCACACATTCAGTCTGAAAGTTGAGATTTTTATGGAAGTCTCCAGTTTTGAACCTGGCTTTTTTCAGTGCATCTCATACCTTGTGTATCATTGCAGTTGATGACGGAAAGGACACAAACAGATACATGCACACACACAAACGCCAGACACCTCTTTTGATTGAAAAGAGAGTATCTTAAAATTGAACCTTTATCCATTTTTAGAAGTAGAAAACCTCTTCAAAAAAATTGGCGTGACTGTAAAGAGAGAGTTTCTCTTTTTAGTAGACTTTCAAAAAGTAATATATATATATATATAAAACCTTTAATACTATAAATATGTAATACAAAAGAAATCATAAAGTTTCAGTTTACTAAATTTTTACATAGTAAAGTGATTGATGTAATTTCCACCCGGATGAAGAAAGAGAATACTGTAGGCTCCACAAAAGCTTCCTTCGTGTTTCCATCCAGTTATTACCCCAGCTCTAAATGTCACCACTACCTTTACTTTCATCACTGTAAATTGATAAGGGCTTTTTCTTTATTTTTTTACTGTTGGGGATTCATTGAGGGTACAAAGAACCAGGTTACATTGATTGCATTTGTTAGGTAAAGTCTTTCTTATACTTGTGTCCCACCCCCAAAAGGTGTGTCACACACTGTGACCCTCCAGCCCCCTCCCTCCTTCCCTCTCTCTGCTCCTCTGCTTTACTAAGAAGAATGTGTTCCACGTCCATCCAGGTTAATACAAATAATGTAAAGTCTCCGTCTTTTTTAGTGCCTGAATAGTATTCCACGGTGTACATAGACTACAGCTTGTTAATTCATTCCTGGGTTGCTGGGCATTTAGGCTGTTTCCACATATTGGCAATTGTAAATTGAGCTGCGATAAACAGTCTGGTGCAATCCTTATGATAAAAGGATTTTTTTTCTTCTGGGTAGATGCCCAGTAATGGGATTGTGGGATCAAAAGGGTGGTCTAGTTTGAGTTCTTTGAGACTTCTCCATACTTCCTTCCAAAAAGATTGTATTAGTTTGCAGTCCCACCAGCAGTGTAAAAGTGTTTCCTTCTCTCCACATCCACACCAGCATCTGTAGTTTTGAGATTTTGGGATGTGGGCCCTTCTCACTGGGGTTAGATGATATCTCAGGGTGGTTTTGATTTGCATTTCTCTGATAATTAGAAATGATGAGCATTTTTTCATATGTTTTTTAGGCATTCATCTGTCTTCTTTAGAAAAGGTTCTGTTCATCTCTCTTGCCCAGTGATCTAAGGGGTTGTTAGCATTTTTCATGTTGATTAATTAAAACTTTACTTCAGTAGAACCATTGCATGGGCTCTCACGCTTCTCTCCTTCAACATTATGTTTAAGATTCATCGTATTGTATGCAATATAGGTACTTTTATATATATATATATGGAGATTGTCCCATTCCATGAATTACCGTGGTTTTTTAATACATTTTAGTACTGATAAATATCTATTTTTATCCCTTTTTAAATCCGTTTTCTTCTGTTAGAAATGTTCTGTTATTAACATTTCCAATCCTCTTTTTATGGTGTACATATGGACACATTTTTATTGAGTATCTTAACTGAAGAGTGGACTGTTTTTAAGCTATAAGCTCTATCTATCTTCATCTCTATCTAGAGGCAAATACTTTCAAAAGCTGCTAGAACTAATCATCCTCCCACCAGTAAAGAATGAGAGTTCTCCCGCTCTCCAGTGTCACCACCTCCTGTTACACAAATATTGCTGCACATCATCAGTGGTTTGTAAGAACAAATATTTCCTTTTCTCACTTTATGGGTCTGTGGATCAGCTGGTGAGGCTTTGTTTCAGGCTGAAGGTTTGGTTCAGTTTTCTTTTATATGTCTTCATTCTAGAAGTAAATAAGAACCTTGCAAAGCCTCTTTGGTCTTCTGCCCTGAATATTAGCATAGTGTCACTTTTTCACGCGTTTTGTGGGCAAAAGAAGTTTTACAGACAAGCCAAAAATCAGGTAGTTGCACAGGGTAGGCAATATTCTGCCTACTCTGTGTTGGTGTTATTATAAGCCACTCATGAGATGAAGCAATAATATCCTGGCAAGGTAACAGATGTATATCATTCTAACAAAGAGAGCACAGAACAATCAGAAAATATTTTTTATTTTAGTCAGTGTAGTGGGAATATAAGTATTAATCTTGAGTATAACTTTAAACATTTATTTAACATTTGTATATTTCTTTTAGTGAAGTGACTATTGCAGATTTATTTTGCTTTTCTCTAATTGTCTAATCATTTACTCTTTGTTTTACAAACTTTATATTTTTTAATATAATTCCTTTGTCAATTATATATTTAAAATACTTACTGCATCTATGTAATTTACACATTTGCCCTATTAATACTATGTTTTGATGTTCCTAACTTTAATATGGCACACTTGATTTATTTTTATTTTTGTACTATTTTTATCTTGTTAAAGATATGTTTCCTATTCTTAGTGAAAAACATATTTTTTGTTATAGTTTTCACACATAGATCTATAACATACTTGGAATTGGGTTTTGTATTGACCCAGATACGGTATTTTCAAGATGAAATCCAAATTGAAATAGCATCACTTTTGATAAGCTCTTTTATTTCTCACTGAATTGCATTGACAAGTCTGTCAAAACTCAATAACATGTATATTAGTAGCTATATTTCTGGATTCTCTATTCTGATCATTACTCTGTTTGTCTATACTTGTACAAATACCATACTCTCCTAATTTTACCTGCTGGACAATAAATATTGATATCTCTTAATATAAATCCTACAGCTTTCTGTTTTCTTTAAGGTTATTATCTTGGCTATTTTGGCAAATAGAAAATTTAGAATCAGTTTGCCATTATCCATAATAATCTACTTAGAGTTTGTAATTACAAAAAAACTATAATTCAACTTGGATAAGAAAATTGATATTTTTGTAATATTATGTATCACCGTCAACAACATTAGAACAACATACTATATACAGTGTTTTTATTTGGGGTTTTCATATTATCAAGCATTCGAAATTACTGCGTTTGCATTATAAGCACATATTTCTATGAAACAGTGTATGTTATTTCTATAATGTACAATGAAAATCAACTAAATTATAGAAAATTAGTGATAGTAATCAAAGTAAAGAATAAGTACCTCTAACTTTTCAAAAATCACATAAGATATTAAAAATGTGTATAATTTTGAAATTTCCAAACGTTTATAAACGTTCCTATTTATATTCAGTAATATTTACTGAATATAAATTTCTCTGTTCTGACTATATTATTTCATGGACTTTTGTACACATGTGCACTTGCCTTTTACTCATATTGGTACCAATGTTAATTGTCATTTTAAACACTTATTTGACATTTGTATATCTTCTGATACCTGCACCCTTGTGTAAATACATATTATATAGCAACTACTAACTTTGAATTATGTAAATTAGACTTTTTGCATGCATGAAGGCACATATACACAATACAACATTTATATACATTAGTTTATAGAATGGACATCATATTAATATATATCAACAAGTTAGGTATTGCATACATATATAATACATGAATAAAGACTGGGCGTGGTGGCTCAAGCTTGTAATCCTTGTGCTTTGGGAGGGAGAGGTGGGCCGATCACTTGAGCTCATGAGTTTAATACCAGCCTGAGCAAGGGCAAAACACCCTCTCTAAAAAATAGCTGGGCTTTGTGGCAAGTTCCTGTCGTCCCAGTTACTGGTGAGACAGAAACAAGAGGATTGTTTGAGCCCAAGAGTCTGAGGTTGCTGTGAGCTATGACACTACAGTCCTCTATTGAGGGCAACAAAGTGAGACTGTCTCAAAACAAAAAGAAAGAAAAAGAAAAAAAAATCTTCAAATTCATCTCCCTTATCTACCATCTTCTACCATCTATGTCCGCATAGAACTCTTAATAGTCTGTGGCAGGTTACACAGGCATATTAGTTTAGTAAGGCTACCAGAACAAATGCCACAGACTGGGTGGCTGAAAAAACAGCAATTTATTTTCTCCCAGTTCTGGAAGGTGGAAGTATCTGAAAAAACAGCAATTTATTTTCTCCCAGTTCTGGAAGGTGGAAGTATCAAAAAACAGCAATTTATTTTCTCCCAGTTCTGGAAGGTAGACTATCAAGCTGTCTGTGGGATTGGCTTCTCCGGAGGCCTCTCTCTGGAGGCTGCCTCCCCCTTGGATCTTCATGTGGTTTTTGCTCTGCACCTGTCTGTGTCTAATTCTCTTCTTATACGGACAGCAGGGAGATGGGACTAGGGGACACTCTAACCACTTCATGTTAAATTAGAGACTTCTTTAAACTCCTATCTCCACATACATTCTGACATGCTGGGAGTTAGGACTTCAGCATACGAATTGTTGCGGTGGGGGGGTGGGCATGAAACAACCCGTAACAGCAGGTGTCTTCGATTTGTGATATTAACTCATCTGTTGACTTACAATTTGGGAAAATAGACACACACTGTAAAAAGTTTCAAAATGCTGCTCCTGGGCCGCACCCTCCTGCTTCTGCACCTTTGGCTGTATCTGAATCTTGTGTTTCCTTTCCACTGTGCTGATGCTGCTCTATTTAAATTCTGATATCTCATCCAGAGTTTCATCCTTTGAATTAATTTCCATACTCTGGGAGAAAGATTTTTAAAAACAATTTTGATTGTGTATCTGAGGTCCTGAGGACGTGGCTTCCCCCAGGCCCCTTCTACCTGGTGTGTCCTGAGGGTGGTTTTGATCACTTAAGGAGTTGACGCCTCTGTAGCCCTCTGTTAGTCTCACCTGCTTTCTTCAGATTTCCTTGTAGAGGGTTCCATTCTCCTTCCAGGTGAGTATTTATTTCTGTCTCTGCATTGTTTGGCCCGCAGGCTCTTCAGATCTCCTTTTTCATCCTCCTCCCGCGATTTCGGCACAGCTGATACTTGCACACAGGTGCTGCCGGTTTTGTAGATAATGGATGCTCATATTTTTCCATATCTGCAAGTGCATCTTGATACCTTGTCACCTAGTTTATCAGAAGCTACTATCTGTGTTTGAATCTGCTTTTTTTTTTTTTTTTTTAATCATCCCAGGTGCTGTTCCTATTTTAAGAAAATTGAGAATGTTTATAAACACTGACTCACGGGAAAGTTCTTATCCCAGCAATAAGTCCTTACTTTTATGTATTTTAATGTTTCAATTATTTACAATGACATTATATTAATTTTAGGAGCAAAAAATTATTGTAATGCTCAAAAAATAAAAGTAATCCAACCAGAGTGCATTTTAATTCTAGGATTTTTCATAGTTTCAGTGGCCCTGCCCATATATGGTATTTATCAGGTTTCTGAACATTTTGACAGATTCCATAAAATCCAAACAACTTTCCATTACTACTAGAGAGATAATTTCTTGTAGCATGTACATACAGAGTTCCTTGAGCTTTAGTGATTCAATAAATTTCATTTTTATCAAATATTAGTCTATATTTTACTTAAAGTTATAATTTAAATAATTAGGCCAAATTTAAAGCTTATTTATACATTTCAAAAAAGTAAGTGAAATGTATGTTACTCTGTATTTTACAAATTATTGTATTATATGATATATAATACATATTATTTATATAAATATTAGAACACTTATATGTATTTTTGTTTTTGAAATTAAAAGTATGTAAATAAAAAGAATGTTTTGCTTGAAGTCTAATCTCCTGGTGATATAACTGATATTAGTATTTATTGTATATTATTTCGGATTTTGAAATGCATGTGAGTATACATTTGTATCAACTTACCACTTACATGGGAATGTTTTATGCACATTTCTCTAAGTCTTGCCTTTCTTTTTGAATTTTATCTTAGATATTTTCCAGATTAGCACACATCTCATTCTTCTTTCATACATGTAACATTCCACTGAATGGAGTCTCACTGTAATTTATTTATTCCACCTTTTATTGAGGTATGAACCCATTGTTCATGGTGACTTGCTATTACTACCCTCTATGGTCTAAATATGCTCCCCACTAAAATTCTTATGTTGAAACAAATGTGGTATTAGAAGGTAGGGCCTTTGGGAGGTAATTAGCTCATGAGAAAAGTCTTCACAAATGTTATCAACATCCTTATCAAAGAAGCTTCAGCGAGCTTTTTGCCCCTTCCCTTGCCTCAGCGTGAGGAGGTGACACGGAGCTGGAAGCAGACCAGTCACCTATTTGATGTTGTCCTGGTTTTGGACTTCCTAGTGTTCAGAACTGTTAGAAAAAAAAATTATAAATTATTCAGCCTAAGGCATTTTGTTTTTGTGGCAAAACAGATTAATATAGAAATTGGTACTGAGACTTTAGATATAGTCATAAGAATTATCTAAAAATGGAAAAGCAGCTTTGGAAATAGTTGAATAAATGATGTAGCACTGGAGAAATGCACATTATTTTTTAAAAAAGTTACAATTCTACATACTATAATTTAACATTGATCATTTTTCTTCAATAGATAATTATTGACTTAAAAAGTAAAACTGGGACTAAAATGTGGAGATAGATCAATGAAATCAGAAGAAATTGAAAAAATATGTGTGTGTGAATGTGTGTCTGCATGTATGTGTTTCTTATTGTTTCAGCAGGTGTGGAGAGCTTATAAAATTCTATAATCAGTATGCAATTATAAAAATGGGCAAAGAATACATAATTGTGTTTGGATTGCTTATTAACTCTTTGAAAAATGATGTTCGATTATGTCTAACTACAATAAAATTTAAAAGAATGCAAAATAATAAATATGCTGTTTAGACTGTAATTGATGCCTTTGCTTAAATGATAAAAAGATGATAAGAGTGTGGTCATGTAAAGTGAGATTAAGATCATTAAAAAATCATCATTTTTCTTAGGGGTCAGAGAACACTTATGAGTCCATGGTTTTATTTTTGATAGGTGTAAAAAAAGTTCTCCTTTGGCCTTTAAGTGGTTGCAAGGCATAGTAAATTTTCATTTCTCTTATAGGTTGATGGGCAGAATTACACATCCTGCTATTCCTGGTCTCAGTAGTGTCACTCATCCTGTTAGACTTTGCAATTTCAATACTTTCACCTGTTGTTCCTTTGAAGAGAAATGAGTTGCTTTCTCTGACCACCTATAGAGAAAGGTGGGCATGTGATTTGGCAGCAGAACAACAGAGAGACATTGCTCACAACCTAACTTGTGGATTGGATGACCGATGAAAGCACTCTTTTAACATAGATTACAATTTATTCTTCATTGATTGTCAGACGATAACGATATCCTGTCCCTACCATTGCTTCGTATGCATTATCCCTTGACTCCACTGCTGCTCTCAACTGATTCTTGACTATGATTATGGGCCTCTTTTTTTATTCAAATTAGGGAGGACAGCACTTCTATCTGTACTTTATCCACACCTTAATATTTGGAATTTGTTTCATGTCAGAGGACTCAATTTTACTTTCAAAGATTTCCCAGAATGTGCTACATGCAATGAAACCATCTATCTGACTCTTAACTCTGACATTTAGGGTAGCATTTTCAAATACACTGCAATTAACCTTCTCATTGTTCCTTGGAGTCCCCAAGATTTATTTTATTCTAAATACCTGGTGCTACAGGAGGTTTTTGCCAGTCTGTTGATTGCTTATGCAGTCATCTCCAGATACACATGAAGTAACCCTAAGTATTAATATCACTAACCTTGAGAACTACGCTGTCTTTCCTAAACTTGATGTTTGAGTTTATTGCATTCTTCCGCCTGACGACAGCTGCCTCTCATACGCAATACGCCTACAACCATCAGTGAAGATTCTTCTGTTTGACGATATCTCTGAGAGCTTTTCAGAATAAAATATAGTTCTTCTATCCTCTGCTTGTGGATCTTTTCCCTCAGAACACATGGGTTCTGTAGGGATCAACTCTTCGTGACATCCACCACTTTGTCAGAATTTCTGCCAACTACAGAAGGATCAGGCTTTCTTGCTGAACCTTGCTTCTCTATGTCAAATCTTCTATTTTTTAGTTCTCTCCAAGGATAACCTGGTAACCATATATGGAATAAGCCCATGGAATGATGCCTAACTTAGCTAGTTCAGTACAATCATGGACCTGACAGGATTTACTTTGAAATTGGGACCCTGGCTATCCTCAATTATCTTTTAGAAATAATATTTGCCTTTTAAGAGATAATACATAATGGTTGTGAAATAGATATAACAAAAATAAGAAATTACATGCAACCTATATCTTAAAAATAACTTGTAATTGTCTGATTTAAATTTTGATGAATAAATAAAAAACTTCCAGTTCTGTTTAGTGAGTGAGACAGATATTATTTACTTTGATATTGCTACATTAGTAAATATAAGGAATCATATATATAATGCATTATGCTATTCATTTTTCATTTATAATATGAGGGCTATTCTCTTAGTTTTATATTGGTATTACTAGAAATACTCTTATTAAGAGTAACTGTAATGGTAATCATAGCTAACATTTGAATTTCATTTATTATATGTCAGACCGTATCTCAAATACTTACTGTACACCAACTCATTCATCTGTCTCAACATTACTATGCGTCACAGGTGATTAGTATTTTCATTTTAGGGATATCAAATTAGTGTTTTGAACTTTCTGATATTGCACAATAGTTCTCAAATTGCAAGTGTCCATTCATGGAAGAAAAAAGAGAAATGTTCAATAGAATATGGCACACAAGTCTACTAACTAAAATCAAAAATTAAAATAGGAATGGTCTAACTTCAATTCATCCACAATATTTTCAAATTAAAAATGAACTTTTTTGCAAAGCAAATGTCAGATTATATTTGTGCTTATATGATTTAGATGGATATGTAAATTACTAGAGCAATTTGGGGGTACAAATCAAAATTTATGATATGAATTTATACCTCATATGTTTGGACAAGAGTTGAAAGTTTGACATAATAGAATGTTTATTAAGGCACAGTGCTAATGTTATAAACAATTCCAATATCGAGTCATTGTACAATGGTCAAACAAATTATGTTTAATTCATATAACTTAACATCAAAAAATAAAAGAGAAATGCATATTATAGGGTAATTACTACCCTATAATATACTACCACATGATTCTACTCTTTTCTTCTAGTGTTTGTATCTAACTTTCCAAACAAGAGAATGAAATAGTAAAGACAGGAAATATATTTAATTATACAAAAAATTATTTCTACTTTCAAAAATTTTATATGAAGTTATCTCTTCCAATGATATCATGTTTAAAATTAAAAACATACATTTAGTTTTTAATGATTTGTAAATTTGATATGAAGATTTGAAATGGATATTTAAATTTGTTCCCTAAAAGTTGATAGTTTATCACAAAACTTTAAAGCTATTTCTTCTCTCATTTTCATTTCATGTTACCTCCTTGATCATATATTACCTATTTTATACTTTCTTTCTGGATTGTCTAGTATTCCACTGAATCACTTGACAATTACATTGTCTTAGCTTTATGGTATTTTCTTTAGTTCCTTAAATGACAATTTCAAGAGATTTGTAGCTGGTAGAATGCCATGCTCCCCTATCCATTATTATGTTTTTATTTCTAATTTTAATCATTACAGCCTACACCTTAATTACAGAAAATAATTAATTAATCTGGCCAGTAAGTTGACATTTACCAAGCACATTCCTATACACCATCCCACAAACTCTTATAAAAACACTGTCAGAAAGGTACTATGACGATTCCTTAGCAGAAGAGCAAACTGCGGTTCATAGATATTATCACCAAATGAGAAGGATATTTCAATGTAAAGATGGATTTATATCTGTAATAATTTCTATATTTCATTGACCTAGGATGCCATTGACTATAAGGTCTAGTATTATTTTATACATTAAAAAGGAAAAGCACTGTTAATTAAACCATGAAAGAGGACTTTCATGTGACTACAGCTTTGCATTTTAGTCTTATTGGTAAAACATTCTTTGGATTTCTTTAGACAGTAATTTTTACTTATTGCACTACTCTAGTTTGAGGTCTTTATACAGGTGAATTAATTCGCTTAAATTGTGAATGTTTACAATGTTTATAATACTTTGAGATATTTTAAACAATGAAACTCTCTTTTTCCCTCTCTATGTATCCATATGCATATTTTTATATATATACAGAATTTTATATATGTGTATTCATAATTATGTGAAAAAAGTAGATAATTGAAACAATCTCATTATAAAGAACTGTAACTATGTTTGCCATAAATAGTTAAAAGAACATCACATTTTTGATTTTCAAACTATGGGTTTAAGTTAGTATTAGTTATAAGGCACATCCCCAGTTGAGATAGTACAATTTGAAAAAAATACACATTTTTGAACCTATGAGATAAACTGTTTTTATTCTTTTATTTCTAGGAAAAGGCTTTTATCAGTCATTTAGTTTTTTCCAGAAAAAACTCCACAAAAAAAGCAAAAACACAACACAAGTGACTTGATCTCAGCCAAAAGGCCAAGAAGCAATGAAAAAAAACTTAGTAACATTAGATTCTCTTAACGCCTTTGGTTTTCATTCTTTATGTAGGATTAACAAAAATTTAAGAACCTATCATTTGTCAACAGTCCATAAATGGATTCCTAGCTCCCAGACATGTTGTCTTTTTCTGAAAAGGCACACGCATTATGGTAAGTTCTTTTTTCAAAAACGTGTGAATCCTGAAACCTATTAAAAAAAAAAAAGGGTCATTTTTACAAAATCTGGCGAACACTTATTTCCACGAAATTGTATAACTGTATGTTTCTATTTAAGTTCAAGCTGAGTTTCTGTCCAGTTTCGATGTTGCAACTAATTCAACTCAGTTTTTCTTCGCCTAGAATTTCTTTTACCTTCATTTTTCTTAAATAACTTTGCCTATTATCAAATCCATCCTCTTCCTATGATGATATTTAGCTACCCCACCGGCTTTCATGTGATTGACAGTGTTCCTAACACGTAGTATAAATTCGACACATTTGTTATTTAAGGTTTAGTATATGGCTATCTTAATGTTATTAAATGGCAAAGATAGCTTTATTTTAAGGCTCAAAAGACAAGGGTTCTAGTATTAAGATCAATTTTTTTCCAACTATATACTTTTAATTCTTTAATTGTTTATGTAAGAACAAAAGGCAAGATAAGTCTGTAATGATTGCTGAAAAGGACTATTAAACAAAGAAAATATGTTTGTAAAGTGCTTCGAAACTTTATTAGAAACATAATCCTCGGGGCGGTGCCTGTGGCTCAGCGAGTAGGGCGCCGGCCCCATATACCGAAGGTGGCGGGTTCAAACCCGGCCTCTGCCAAACTGCAAAACAGAAAAATAGCTGGGCGTTGTGGTGGGCGCCTGTGGTCCCAGCTACTCGGGAGGCTGAGGCAAGAGAATCACCTAAGCCCAGGAGATGGAGGTTGCAGTGAGCTGTGTGATGCCACGGCACTCTACCGAGGGTGATAAAGTAAGACTCTGTCTCTACAAAAGAAAAGAAAAGAAAAGAAATATAATCCTTTTCTTTCTTTTTTTGTCAGCATCTCACTTTGTTGGCCAGGCTAGAGTGCCTTGGCATCAGACTTGCCTAGCCAACAGCAACCTCGAATTCCTGGGTTCAAGCCATCCTCCTGCCTCAGCCTTCCAAGTATCTGGGAATACAGGTGCCTGCCACAAATGCCCAACTAATTTTTCTGTTTTTAGTACACATAGAGTCTCACTCTTGCTCAGGCTTATTTTGAACTCCTTGGCTCAAGAGATTCTCCTGCCTCAGCTTCTCAGAGTGCTAGGATTGCTGGCATGAGCCACCATACACCCCCCACCAATAAGCTTTCTTATTTCAAGTTAGAAGAAAGAGAGTAATGTAGGACCGTGTGCCTGAGTCTCAGATGTTAATTGAAAATAATATTGTCCAGAGGAAACTGGCAATGGCATTGTCACTTCTAATAAAAATGAGCAGAAAACACAATCTGAGAAATAAACTGTAAGAAAACATGTATGAATGGACAAGAGTTTAGATATGTAGTATTAACTATGTATTAATTCTATTTTATTTATCTTATTAAATTAAATTTTTAACAAGTCTTAATTTATATTTTATACCTATTAAGAAAAGCATATTGAATGTTTCTCTTTTATTTAGGTGGAACTCTATAGAAATGAATCATTTTTAGCTTATTTCAGGGGGGTCATGAACAAAATAAGTATTGTTAAATAGGCATTTTAAGCCTAGCTGGACCTCTGTTTATAATGTTCTTATTCTTGTGAACTAATTCGTGGTTATTAATAACACCTAAGACCCATAATTTTTCATTTTTTTATATTCTCACTCAACTTGCCAAATATATCTTTCTTGCAAATGATGTCCCTGTTATCTGTTTGACATTTCTAGTGTAGAAATTAACTCCAAAATAGAAACTGGCTGCAAAATGTAAAAGCAGACACACTACTTTGGATACAAATCTAATAAAATCAAGGTGGAGGTATGCACATATTATCTGAAAGGGGCTCTACCTATGGAAGGAATGAATGTGAACATGTTTTTGGATCAAAAGATATCGTCAAGGCCAAGTTGGAATCGTCAGGCATGCAATAATTTTTGCTCTTCAAAAGATGATTCAGTGATGAAAGTAATAGGCCCTGGAGATTTCTCTGTAGTTTAGAGCTTATTTTCTCAGGCAGGTCAATCTCAATACAGAAATATAATTATAGACCACGTAATGATGTTTCCATCTGACAATGGACTGCGTATATTACAGTGGTCCTATAAGACTATGATGGAGCTGAAGAATCTCACTACCTAGTGACTTCTAAGTCTTTGTAATGTTAGTGGAAAACATTACCTTTCTGTTTAAATACACACACACACCATTGTATTACAATTGCCTACTGTATTTCCTGCAGTAGCCTGCCTTACAGTTTGTAGCCGAGGAGCAATAGGCGTCCAATACTGCTTACGTGTGTGGTATGCTATGTCATAGAGGTTTGTGTTAATACATGGGAAGATGTTTGCACAATATCAAAATCACAGACTAGCCTGACACACTTCTCAGGACATATCTCTGTTGTAATGCATGACTGGAGTCAAAATCTTTTCATACAACAATGCATAACCATAGATATTATGTGTAACATAAATCATTGATTATAGGTGTTCATAAAATCAGAAGTTTTCTTCAGCAATACTTGAAATGAAATAATATATATAAAGTCAAGTTTTGTTTTATTGCATTATAGATATGAAGACTATACTTACCGTGATTGATTGAATGTTTTCAACATAGTAAACACTCACCTTTTTTGCTATGCAGACCCGATATTTTTCATTGAATTTCAAATTACAGTGAAAAAAAAAAAAAAACCAGAGATGGTAGTCAGATGTGATTATTATTTCAATATTAGAATATTACATTATCTTGCCTCAGAATTGGTAATTATAAGTAAACATTTTGGTTTAGCTTTTAAAAATCTGATTTGTACAAAAATCCACAATTAAACAAAAATAATCATAGATTATGGATTAAAGCCACATAAGAATAAAACAATTAAAAATGTGGCAATGTAGTATATCACAACAGTACAAAAATCTAATTAGAGAACTAAAGAATGTACCTTACTCTCTATTATCAGTTTGTAATTTTAAAAATGTAAATAAGCAGACAACAAAAAAATTAAAATAACTGAAAAGGAATAATCAACATTGTTAGCAAGATAAATATCAATTCATCTTTCTAGAAAAATACTGAATTTCTAAATTTTCTAGACTGATATAACATTTTATATCATAAAATAGTATCATAATTAAAATTACCAAATAATATCATAATTAAAATTACCAAAGTGGTTAAAATAAGTAAATAAATAAATAAAATTGGTTAATTTAAAAGGCCCAACTGAAGAAAGGTTAACTTGAGATTTAATAAAACAAAATGCTAATAGTGGTAATAACCTGGTTTGACTTTCCATTTTTATTTCCTATGTATTCAGGTTTTTTGAAATTAGCAAGTATTAAATAAAATAAAAGGAGACAAACTGTATCAATATAACGGTTTTTGAGAAAAACTAGAGAAATAGAGTAAAATATGCAAGGAGAAAGTGAACAAAGCCTTAATTATATTGCACATAGAAAATATATTTTTATTTTAACAAAACCTTGAAGGTGAGAATAAGGTGCTGAAAAGGTTTCATTGTGTACCAGGAAAAAACTTGCCTAGCTGGAAATGACTTGTCACGCATTTCTGCTGCAACTTAGTGTGCATTGTCTGATTTCGTTTTTCAGTTTTTATTATTTTCTGCTGTCCGAGGACCCCAGAATACCATGTCAAAAAAGGTTCAATGAAAGTTATTATAAATCTGATCATCTCTTTCTATAGCATAACAATGAGTTTTAAAAGATGGGCTTTCCTATTTCTATCTTTTCAACTCTTTCAGTTTCACATTCTCCCTCAATTCTTTCAAAAAATGAAAACACGTGCAATGCCACACAGGACATCAGGATTTTTATCTTGGTGTCCCAATGAATGTCGAAAATTCTGACTGGAATCCCTTCTTATTGGAAAGTATTTAATGTTTGATTAGAATGTTTTAATGTATCAAAACAAAATAGATGATGCATATATGGTTTAAAACCCAACCCAGAGGCACAATTTCCTGCTCTAGGCCACTCAAACCATGGGATATAGACCTGCGTTGATCCTTTCTACTTTATTTCGTTATTGTTGACTAGTATCTGTGGCTGGTTCCCTAACTCTTGAAGTCTTTACTCAAAGTCACATTTTTACATTGACTTTACAAAAGCCACATTTTCACCTTCCTTGATGACCCGGCTTAAATTTGACTTTATCTTATAAACACTCCTTATCTGATGCATGTATGATCTGCTTTATTCCCTTCATATCATTTATCCTCTATTTTATTATGTATGCCCTCTTCATTATGTATCTTACTTCCCTCAAATGAATGGAAATACACAGTGCATAGCCCTTTGAGTCTGACTTTTTTCACTTGGCATAATGCAATTAAAATTCATGTGTGCCGTGCAGTAAATTAATACGCCCTACTTTTTATCCATTGATAAAGTGAAGTATTTTTGGTTAATTTCCAGATTTGGAAGATTATGTAAAAATATGCCATAAACAAACAATTGTATACAGCCATTGAATTTTAAATATTATAGCTTAATTTGCTGAAAAATGTTTTTTTCTTCATTGAATGGTTTTATATATTTTTTAATTCAACTGGCCGTATATAAGTAAGCCTATTCCTGGGATCTAAAATTCCATTAATAGTTGGGTTTATCTTTTCATCAATAGGACATTTTATCAATCACTATAATTTCACAGTAATTCTTGATATCAGGTACCATACAACCTACAACTTTGATTCTGTTTTATAAAGTTGTTTTGGCTTTTCTGAGTCTTTTTAATTTTCACAGAAATTTTCAAATCTATTATTGATAACTATAAAAAATTGTGACTTTGTTTACAGAATCAAGATTGATATGAATATAAGTTTATAGAGAATTTTCATCTTAATAAAAGTAAATATTCCAAAGCGCAAGCGTGGTTTTGTATATTTACTTTGTGCCTGCACATCCTGTAACCTTGTTATAGTCATATATAAGTCCTAGTAAACATTTTTTAGTTTCTTTGGTGTTTTCCATGTAGAAAAATATGAATCACCAATAGAGGCAATTGTTTATTCATATTTGATCTTTATTACTTTATTTATTTTATTTCCTTATTGCACTGGCTAGAACTATTGCTGAACTGTATAAATATAATAAAGGTCAAATCCTTGCTTCATTTCTGCTCTTCATGGGAGGTCATTTAATCTTCCAGTATTATGTAAAATATTTTCTTAGGTTTTTGGAAGCTGCTTTTTATTTGATTGTGGGAATTTATTCTATCTCTATTTTGACAAAAAAAAATTTTTTTCATCACAGAATATTGATTTTGTTAAGTAATTATTTTACATGAAATGATACAATTTTTAAAATTACTATTCATAATCTCTGTCATTGGTTATAAAAATATTATTATGAACCAATTTGAACCTAAATGATATATTCAATGAAGACTACATCAAACAACTTTAAGTAAAACATTCTTTTCTTTTTGAACAACATGGCATGTTTATTAAAATATTCCTCATGTTGTGGTGTAATGCAAATCTCTACTTTTATGAGAGAGTTTTATGTTGTAAGCAGAAGCACTGATCGCCATTTGTTCTGGGCAATTTTTTCAAAGATGTAAATAGCAATGGAAGATGGAGACAGTGACTCTCTCAGAAGCAAAGAACAAGGCTCTCTATTGGCCATTATAAAAGATTTGGGCTCCTTAGGTCCAAGTACCTCAACTATAGCTGCTTGAGAAGGCATCTATCTGGGTTTGTCCACATCACCTGACCCTTGACTGCCCACCTCTGTGGGACTTGGAGCAAGAAGAACTGGTGTCATATAATTTTGAATTTGCTGTTCAATGTACTGTAAGTAAAGTCCTGTGTCTATGACACCCAGGAATTGCATGCATAGCTTCTACTAGTAAGCAAGAATCTGACTTGCTAGCACACTATTAAACCGCTTTTTCCCATAGTTCTTGATAATTTTGTCAATGAGGATAGAATGTTGACAGAGAAATGACTTAGTTGAAGGGAATGGATGAGGACCTTATGGAATGACTGATATGAGTTGAGATAAATCCATAAATGTAGAAAATTTGTTTGAGCAAATTGTATAGTCAATTGAGTAATAAACTGCCCTCCCCTTTATTGACTATTACTAACGAGGAACTGGCAAGGGATTACAGGTCAAATACCAGAAATAGTTCTTTTCAAAAAAAATTAAAAAGTCCTTTTTCTGCTAATGCTCCACTAGGCAGAGAAAAAAGATTCCCCTAACAGTGTGAGAGACATCTTTAAATTTGCCCCATAAAGATTTATCCTGAGTGTTCAGAAAGTTCAGCTCCCTCTCAAAAAAAGGCAGTCGTTAATGGGATGTGTACCTCCAGTGAACATGACATAAGGGAAATTCATAAACACTATATATCAAAAAAAAAGGTGAAGCATCAGAACTTTCGTTCAGTTGGAAAATAAAGGCAGAGGAGCACAAGGCTTGCTAATGATGATTGACTAAAATGGGCTTTGTTAATGCTTATTCCCACTCTTCAACTTATGATGACAACTTCAGATCTATTCTGGCTTGGAGTTTGGTTTTCTCACAACAACCTCAAGCTTATGGGCTCAAGCAGTCCTCTTGCTTCAGCCTCCTGAGTAGCTGTGATTACAAGCATGTGCCATTTTCTAATTTTTTTTTTGTGTGTGTGTGTGTGTCTCTGTGTGTGACAGTCTCAAGCTGTTTCCCTGGGTAGATTGCCATGGCGTCATAGCTCTCACAGCAACCTTCAACTCTTGGGCTCAAGTGACCCTCTTGCCTCACTTTTTCTATTTTTAGTAGAGATTGGGTCTTGCTGCTTTTTGGTCAGGCTGGTCTCAAACCCATGAACTCAAGCTATCCACCCGCCTCACCCTCCTAGAGTGCTAGGATTATAGGCATGAGCCATTGTCCCGGCATGTTTTTTTTTCTTAGTGGACAGAGGGTCTCATTCTTTCTGAAGCTGTTCTCAAACTTCTGACCTCATTGATCCTTCCACAATGGCTTCCCAGAGTCCTAAGATTACAGATGTGAGCCTCTGTACCTGGCCTGCTCTTCCTTTGGTAGTCCCAGGAGATGTGTTATGGACTCGTAATTTGTGGTCTTTCTGCCTTTTTGATATAAGCATTTAAGGATGTAAATTTTCCCAGGACAACTTTTGCTGAATCCCATAAATTTTGATAGCTTGTGTCCCCTTTGTTGTTCAGCTTGTGAAATCTTTTGATTTTAATCCTGATTTCTTTTTTGATCCAGTAATTGTTTAGCTGTGTACAATTACGTGTTTCTCTCATAATTGATTTCTAGTTTTATTCCCCTATGGTCTCAGATGATATTTGATACGATTTCTGTTTTTGTGAATTTGTGGAGCCCTATTTTGTGTCTAAGATAAAATCAATCTTAGAGTATGTTCCATATGCTGATGATAAGAATATATATTCAATAGGCTTTCATTAAAACGTTCCGAAAATTTCTGTTAATTCCATTTGTTCTAAAGTCCCATTTAAGCCTAGTATTTCTTTATTTTCTGCACGGACAATCTGTTCCTCTGTGTCAGTGAGGTGTTGAACTCCCAGACAGTTATGAGTCTGACATTTATCCCTTTGCTTAGATCTAGTACAATTTGATGATGAATCTAGGTGTGCCTATGTTAGGTATGTACATAATTATGATTTCTGTGCATTCTTATTGAATTTCTCAGTTTACCATTAGATAGTGACCTTCTTTGTCTTTTTTTTTTTTTTTTTTTTTGAGAGAAAGCCTCAAGCTGTCGCCCTGGGTAGAGTGCTGTGGCATCATAGCTCACAGCAATCTCCCACTCCTGATCTGAAGCAATTCTCTTGCCTCAGCCTCCCAACCAGCTGGGATTACAGGCTCCTGCCACAACGCCCAGCTATTTTTTGTTGTACTTGTCGTTGTTGTTTGGCAGGTCCAGGCTGGATTCGAACCTGCCAGCTCTGGTGTATGTGACTGGTGCCTTAGCCGCTTGAGCTACAGATGCTGAGCCTTTTTTGTCTTTCTTTATCATTGTTGATTTAAAGTCAATTTTATCTGATAGGAGAATGGGTCAATTGCTTTATTTGGTTACTGTTTGCATAGAAGCTTTCTTTTCCATTTCAGGGAAGGAGAAAGAAGTGAGGGAAAGAGAAATCTCTCCACCTACTCTTTAGGCTGTGCCCCAACCCTTTTGGGGGTTGATTTTTGCTAATATCTTGCTGTTCTTTGTTCCCTTCCACCACTTCTTTCTGTGGAGTCTCAGGTAGGTTCTGGCACTTTCCCATCCAGAATTATAAACAATATGTATTTGTTGTTTGGCTTTGTTCATTCATTTAGTTTGTTCATTTGGTTTTTGTCTAAAACTTTTCCTTCTTTCTGAGATGATCTGGCAGTTGATACCTCTAATCAGTCATGTCTTCACCCTATCTATAATTTATGTACTCTTAACATTTTTCTTTTAGCAAATTCTTCTTGCATGCTACTCATTTATAAATTATTAAGTATGTTCAGTTTCTTATTTCATTTAATTTTAATATCATGTAGAAAATAGGTATGATATTTTTTTTTCTTTTTATGCAAAAAGATTTTGATATTTAAGAGGTTAAATATCATTTAAAAGATGACATTGCTAATAAGTGATGTCTGAAAGTGTCTAATTCTAGAATTTTCTAGTCAATATGTTATACTGTATTAAATATTTTCTGATGCACAATTACTCACATTTACATATGTAATTGTACAATTATATATTTAGTCTACTACTCTAAATGTTATATGTTATTATCAAATAGTATATTTAAGTTTTTACATAATTCAATAAGAAAAAATATAAATGACCAGAAAAAAAAGATCACTTAAAAATCAAACCACTGCACTTACAGAAAAATAGACTTCTATTATAGCAATTACATATTATAAATTAGAATAGACAATCACTTGTTAAAATAGACAAATAAAATGAGTACCAGTATGTAAAACATTTCACAGGAAAGGGAAATATTTATATGGTTCAAAGTGTGAATTCTTACTGAAACTATCAATGGAGCTTTGGAGATAGAATGTTCCTAGAATACTGGACTTTCCATAAGTTTATAGTAATTAATGCAACTTTAATGAGTATCTGAGTGAACTGAGAAGCAATAGCTATAAGAAATGATTTTAAGTTTTCAGAAAAATTAAATAAAAACCAATTTTAATTTGAAAATGTGAAATTTTGAGGAGAGATATATATTACATGATCATAAAATTTTCTAAATCTATTCCACTCAAAATATAATGATATAGGCACAAAATAAGTTATTATGATAGAAAAATGCAAAAATAGTCTTAATTGTATAGAAATTATTATATGACACATATGTCACTTCACTTTAATTTAAAGAGAATTAAACTTCCATTTTTTGTTATTTACATTTTTATCCATACACATGTGGGAGAAGACAAATCTAATGTATCATTTCATATTGCATAAAAATAATACCCAGATCATATCCAGTAATCATGATTGAGAAATCGTTAAGAAATATGTCGCTTAATTGACTATAAAAGTATTGACAGCTTTGTTAAAGTATAATTGACATACAACAAAATGTACATATTCAAGGAGTAAAATTTCATAAATTTTACAACATGTATACTTCTGTGGCATCATCACCACAATCAAAGTAATTATCCCCCAAAGTTTCTTATGCTCCTTTGTATTTTGCCTCCTGTCTTTCTCCTTCCCAAGTAATCACTGAATTGCTTTCTGTCATTGACTATCAGTTTACGTTTTTCAGAATGCCACACAAATGAAATTTTAAAGCATGCATTTTTAAATTTTTGTCCTGTTTTCTTGGACTTAACACAGTTATTTTGCGATTCATCAACACTGTTGTTTTAATCAATAATTCATTCATTTTAATTACTGAGTTTCATTTTGTGGGTGTATCACAATTTGTTTATTCATTCTCCTAGTGATGAACATTGAGTTGTTTCCAACTTCATTCAGTTTGAATAATCCTTACCTTGCAATATCTTGGCAAGTAAAGTAACTGAACTAGGTCTCGTTAGCAAAGAGCTTTGTGTCTCACTTGAAAATTAGATGCTCAGTTGGAATAGTCTACAGAGTAACCACAAACTCAAAAACAGTTTTTAAGCTTTTCCTGTTTTTAATTGTGAAAGAAAGCATTTTTTTGACATATAAGTTATTGTTTCATGATATAGATCTCTTTTTTACTTGCTTTAAAAGCTTTATAGTATAAAAATAATAATACAAAAGCATCTAATTCCATAACCAATAATTAACAAACATAATATTTTTATCTATTTTGGATATTTCAGTAACAAAGGGAA
Organism: Perodicticus potto; assembly: GCA_963574655.1. Classification (NCBI taxonomy): domain Eukaryota; kingdom Metazoa; phylum Chordata; class Mammalia; order Primates; family Lorisidae; genus Perodicticus; species Perodicticus potto. Next base: position 24,127 of record CAUYRH010122231.1, on the reverse strand, counting down.
GCACATACAGGCTTAAATGACTCTTTTTTTTATTTTTATTTTTTTATTGAGACAGTCTCACATTGTTGTCCTCAGTAGAGTGCTGTGGCATCACAGCTCACAGCAACCTCAAACTTCTGTGCTCAAGCAGTTCTCTTGCCTCAGCCTCCCAAGTAGCTGGAACTACAGGCACCCGCCACAACACCCGACTATTTTTTTGTTTTAGCGGGCCCAGGCCAGGTTCGAACCCACCAGCTCTGGCAGCCCTGGTGCATGTGACTGACACCCTACTCACTGAGCTATGGGTACTGCCACTTAAATGACTCTTAATATTTTTTAAAAACACCAAAGTCAAGGCAAAAGACAAAACGTTAGAAGATATAATTGTTAGACATGTGATAAGAAAAGGGTGGAAATTCATAACTGACGGATTACTCCAAAGACAGAAAAAATAATTTTTTGAGTATTTTAGATTTTTGGTGTTGTCAAATAAATCTCCATTACTTTTCTATATTACTTTTCTATATTAAACAATTCTGATTTGAGGGTGAAGGTTTCACTTTTTTCTCTCTATTCCTTTGCTTTCCCTTTCTTTCCTTTTCCTCCCATTAAATTCCCTTCCAGGACAATCCAATTCCATAGCCATTATCTGCACAGAGCAAGGGTTAGTGCTGGCTGCCTTCCACTCCTACCTCCCCCATAGCAAAGGCTCAAAGAGGAGGATGACAGCACAAGCTATATGAGGAGGTATGCAAAGGGAAGCCAGACAAGAGGACTCCAATGCCTAATGGAATGAGAAGGACATTCATTTACTCTGTGGGGTGTCCCCCCATTGTGTAGGCCAGAGCTGAGTAGGGTGAGAAGTGACCCTACCCAGGGTGGGTATTTATCTTGAGAATGGAAAGACTGAACATGCTGTGGAGAGCGTGCCCACTAAGGAATGGTTTGGATGTGGTATCACAACCCAAGTAAGACAAGGGCACCCCCCATACAGGAGAGGAAGTGGTGGCAGAAATAGGAGATTGGTTATGTATTGAGGAATAAGTCAAATAAGGAATTTCATTAAATATAATAAAACCAAATTTTAATGTTAAGGAAGGGAATTACAAATACAAAACTCTACAATACTGAATAAGAATTGAGAGTCTTCTTGTGAATATGTAGTTTTTAATTTGGACATACAGGCGATGATTAAAAGCAGAAATACTGTATATAGACAAGTGTGTGTCTGTGTGTGTGTGTATAGGCAGAAGACAGCAAAGTTTCTATATAAGAAAATGCACCTAGATACTGTATTTCTGGTTATTTTATGGTAAAATTAATTAGAGCCCTGGGCGGCACCTATGGCTCAAAGGAGTAGGGCGCTGACCCCATATACCAAAGGTGGTGGGTTCAAACCGGGTCAGGGCCAAAAACTGCAAAATAAATAAATAAATAAATAAATAAATAATAAATTAGAACCCTTTAGGCAAATAGCAATTCTAGGGCTAGAGAAGAAAAAGTATAAGATGATACTGGCATTTCTTATTTGGCTTGAAAACAAGGAATTGCTAAAGAAGGACAAAAATATTGCCAACAGTGTACAAAGTCAGACTGAGTGAGCTGACCGTGGCCAAAGTCAGCTCAAATCCAGATGCTTGGATTTTGAGCATCCAAGTAAATGATGATTATAACTTATTAAATATGAAAAAACTGAGAAATCGTATGTGCATATATATGAAATTTTAGGAAGAATGGTATTTTTACATAGTTTTGTAGTACATTTTTCCTTCTAATAGTTAGTAATCATAAAAAAGAAAAGAGAATCTTTACAACTGACAAAACCGAAAGATACCCACTTTATCAAGTAATTAAAGTGAGTATCAGTAACAGGCAAACTGAAAGTATATGTCACCTGCCAAAAGCCAAGGAGAAGAACATAAAAGTACCTTTGTAATTTTCTTGTTGAAGATACATGACATAAACGTAATCCCAAAGAAACACCAGCTAAACATAAATTAAGGAACTATCTAGAAAATGGCTTCTAATCATCAAAAGTCAAAGAACAAGTTCTAGACTAGAGATTAAAAAGACATGGTATCCGATAAGGGATGATACTGCATGGTATTTTTGTGCAATGAAGGATATTATTGAGAGACTTCACAAAATTTGAATTGAGTCTGAAAAGTATATGTTCGTAATTTATCAATGTTAATTTTTAATTGTTGCATTAACATGTCTCTCTTTTGTGTTTCATTTTCAGGACTGTGTTCGTATTTGTGGGAAAAGCTTGTCACAGTATTGAAGATGATGTAGCATCAGGAAAAAAATGGACTGCTAAGTAGTTCAAGAAAAAATATCCTTTCCATTGTATTTGTAACTTTATTATATGTTAGTTACTGCTTCATGTATTTTTTACCACTTAAAAATCCTTTTATTATAGTAACTTTAAAATATGTATAAAATACAGAGTAGTACGTTCAACCCCTCTCCCTCTCTCTAAGTATGTTTAAATAAAATCAAATGAGAATACTGTGGTAATTATATAACAAACAAAAAAGAAAAATATTAAATATGTCATAACATTTTCAATACATTTTACTCAAAAGTAAACATTAAACAACATCATTACCATTTATAGTTATTTAAATGAATTGTTGAGGTAATTTAATGATTTATAATTATATACCTAAATAGTTCAAATACCAATCTGTTTATACAAATTTAAATTTATTACATAGCCAGTGAGTTCCTCTCATATATCCTGAATAATTCTTATTAACTTCACCTCCATGACTAAGTGATGCCTAATTTAGTTAAACAAATATCTTAACCATCATAAATTAATTCAAAGTAATCATTTAATATTCACAGTGAATTCAATTTCAGAGTAAAATGCACTGATGAATTAAAGGTGTTGCAGGCAAGAAAAATAAATTTCAAAGTCTCTTATTGTTATTATTTTGAATATAATTACTTCCTCAATCTACAATATTGTGCTTACTCTTTAGGGAACTTATAAAAAATCAATTACAAAGAGTCAAAATGTCAGGAAAATGTTAAGGACATGGGATTTTTCAGTGATTTGAGCATTAGTTTTAAGGAATAAGAGATTGGATTAAAGTTGTGGGTACCTAGACACACTATCTCTGTCTTTTTAATTATTAATCTTATTCCAAGAGCACAAATACATTTCATGTGTCCTTTCTCCTTATACCATATTGTTGTTACTGCCTTTTAATATTTTCCCCTGCAAAGAGAGAGGGAAGATTCTCTTCAAAGATTTGGGACACAAATATTGTCAACTACCTTGACGGCACTTCAGTCTTTGAACAGGAAAATGAAGACCAAGGAAAAAAATGTTTCCAATCCTAAATTGGGGGAAATTGTAGTCTGTGGGCCTCTTGGAGTGAAGGTTGAATTCTGCAAAAGGGCAGGATTGCTCATGCTGCAGATTTCAGGAGAAATGTCCAGCTCCACGGAGGGTCTTTCTGACTGGGCAGGGCCATTATCGGTCAGGGCTCTGGGGAGGTGAGTCAGGACCAGCCAGCTGCAGGAGTGGCCAAAAGCAGTAGAAGTTATGCTGCCTTTATGCTATCTCAGGAGTTTGAATAACATCTTATTTTGAACTATAGTCTGATCTCAACAGTTATGCTCATGATATAAGGATAGGGACTATAGTTGAAATGAAACTTCTATGTAGAGAGCAGTGGTAGCCTAGGACACAGCATGGATGAAGAAGCTGACGAAGGTTACCAACACCAAGATGTGATGACAGATACAGCTGATGCTGGGAATCGGAAAACATTTAGCCACTACGGCAATTAATGTCTAGAATTGGACTTGCGTAGCAAATATAATTCTCTAGAGAAAGTGTGGGTGCGTGGTATTCATGAGAAAGAAATTTTACAAGCTGGTGAAGATTAAGAGACTTCAGGAAAAATTTCAAAAGTGGAAAATGCAGATATGAATGTGTTCTGAAATCAGCATATTCAATGTATTTTGAGTAAAGTTCTGAAAATAAAATTAGTCATTCCACCCCTCCCTGCAAAAAAATGCCAAAGAACCTCATACAATGGTTATGATAAGGGGAACATTAGATTGTGTGCGAGAATTTATTTTCATCCAGTAAGCCACTGCTCTGATTTTGAATACTCCCCTAGAGAGTAAAGTAACACCTCTCTTCTACTGTCGTCGTGTAAGAACACACAGTTGAAGTGCTTCTCTGAGGACCCTAAAATTACCTCCAGTTTCAGTACAGTTTCCCAAGTGTAGAATCAATGGATGAAACAAACTACCTTCCTCATTAAAGACAGACTTTCACTTTAAATTATGAAACTTCAAAGAAGGAGATTTATAGATATTTAGTGCAGTCCTGATGATATTCTATTAACACAGGGTGGCCATAAAGTTTATAATGAGTTACAACTATATAAATTGCACACAAACTTTATGGCCACCCTGTATTAGCTGAGATATGTCTCTCCAAGACCATTCTCTTTGAAATAAATAATTTTTACAGACAATTGCACATGAAGACTTTGTTTTTGAAAAATAATTTGTTTATTTTGAACACTAAGGCTTTTTCTTGTGGGTCATGGCAAAAAAATTTTCTTTTCAGAATTATCTTAACATTCTTTAGTTGTTTTGGCATAGCATAAAGGCAACCCCATGTTTTCTGATCTGTAATGAAACAGATCCACACAGTGCGGATTAGCTGTAGCTGAGTCAAAATTATTAGGACTTTTATTGACTCTCAGCCTTCCTTTTATAAAAGGACAATGCTGCCACTAGTGAATAAAGATGGCAATGAAAAATCAACAGCATACAGGCTTACTGATTGTATCCTATTTTGACAAGGTCAATAAATACAGAAGGAACATATTGATTTTGCTCCCTAGTTTTCTCTTGTACTTTCCAATGAGGAAATTCCTATCAAATGTACTATGTCGTGTCCTAACCTGTAACACTGTAGATATGACACCATATAATATGTCTAGTTCCAAATGGATCAGGACCAGAATTCTTGCCACAGTAGTTGTGCAAAATAATACAAACACTGCCATGATGAACTTTTAAAAAATATACATCTTCATCATATTCATATTTGGCATATGTACAAAAACCTACAAATGTTTGGCATAATCTCTTACATATTTGCATATAATGGCAAATGTAACTTTTCTGCTGATTTAAGGTTCTTCCAATTTTAGAGGCTTTCTTATTTCCTTGGATATAGGGAATTAATCATTTACAATTACAAAAATCAACTGCTATTAATCAATATTAACCTTATGTAATATGTTGAAAAGCCATGATCACTAGGATTTTCTCTAAAATTAAAACTCATGCAGCTACTCAAGGAATAGCTGTTTGTTTGCAGACTTTAGAGAGGGACAGTAAGCTACAGGTTGTAATTTTATCTGAGATGTTTGAAAAATTAAGAAGGGAACATTTTTACACTATTGGTAGGATTGTAAACTAACAAAGCTTCTAGAAAAGATGTACGGAGAATTCTCCAAGAGCTATAAGTAGAAGACCTTCCATTTGATCCCATAATTCTGTATTTAGATATCTACCCAGAAGTAAAAAAATGTATTAAGGATATTTGCAATAGAATGTTTATCATGTTCAATTCAAAATCACCAAGATATAGGACCAACTGATGGGCATCTGAAGTGCCCATCAACCCATGAATGGATTAACAAGGTATGTTGTATGTATGGCATACTGAATAGAATACTATTCAGCATAAAAAGATGGAGACTTTACATTTTTTGTTTTACCTGGATGAAGTTGAATAATATTCTCCTTAGTAAAGTATCACAAGAGTGGAAAAGCAAGTTCCAAAGTATTAAAGACTAATATGAAATTAGTAGATAAATAACTACATGCCCCAAATTAAACTCAATTAAATTTGAGTGGGTGAGAGGGGAGAAAAAGCCCTCTTTTTCTGGGAAGGAGGGAGGGATATGGTAAGCTCTCAGTTAATGGGCCTAATGGAAGGGTATATGGTTCACGTCCTGGGTGAAGTGCTCATCTACAGCTTTGACTTTGCCTAAAAAACACACCCTAATCATTTTTACCCTCATATTAACCTGAAATTTAAAAAAAAATTAAAGAAAAAAGACAAAAGTGTTGACTGCAAACTAATAAATCTTTTTGGAAGTAAGTATGGAGAATCCTCTAAGAACTCAAATTAGACCTCCCCTCTGATCCTACAATCCTATTACTAGGCATCTACCCAGAAGAAAATAAAAATTGCTTTATCATAAGGACATTTGCACTAGACTGTTTATCAATTTATAGTTGCAAAAAAGTGGTAACAACCTAAATGACCACCAACCCAAGAATGGATCAACAATGGAACACTATCAGCCATTAAAAATGATTGGAGACTTTTCACCTTTATATTAACCTGTACAGAGTTGGAATATATTCTTCTTAGTAAAGTATCATAAAAATGCAGAAGCAAGAATCCAATGTACTCAATTCCAATATGAAGCCAGTAGACAATCTAATACACACCCACATAAGTGAAATACTCAAATCAGTACAAGGTAGAGGGTGGGGGAATAAGGGAACAGGTAGAGGGGAGGAAGGATGGGGTGGGGGTTACAGTATATGACACACCTCCTGGGGGCGGGACTGTACCTACCAAATGCAATCAGTGTAACCTAACTCTTCGTATCCCCAATGAACCTGAAACAATAAAAAAAAAGAAGACAAAACAAGCACAACAGCAATTAATTTCAAGTGTTGAATTTGTGTGTGTGTGTGTGTGTGTGTGTGTGCAGGAGGAAAAGGAAGAGGTAAGGCTGCTGCAACACATACACTTTGAAAACACAAAAACAAAGCAAAATCCTATTCTACAGCAGAGGATCTATAGACACTCTTTAGGTAGCCAACCTGCTCTCAGTGATACAAAAGTTCTGCCATTATGAGGGCAATGGACGTGGGCTTCCTTTGAGAGGCCACTGCAATGTATTGTAGCACCCCAAATAAGTATGAGATTACAAGCAAAAGAGGCCTATTTTTTAGGAAGGAATACTTGCCTTAGATGTTGGAAGTGACTGGAAGCTTAATAAAGAATTCAGTGACAGGTGATTTCTCAAGAATTAGTATGGTAAATAAACTTTAAATATAATTAAACATGGGGTAGGGTTTTCATATACAGTTATCTGCAAATCTTAGAAAACATATTTTAAAAACTTGTATTATTGACACCTTGGACAAAAGAGACAGTTTCTGTCTTCTGTGTATGAAGAGTAAAGCATGCTGGGAAGAAATGGACCAAGAGGAGGGGTAAGGTATGAATAGCTGATGTTGAATGACCATTTGAATATACTGAGTAGAAATTTTAGATAAAATGTAAACAGCAACAACTAGATAAAATGGGGCTTTTTTATAATTCTTCAGAAGTGTTGGGGAGACAGTGGGCTACTTGCTCTAATTCCGTATTTATACTCAGAAGTTTGTTTAGATACTGAGAGGAAAGGGTGCCTCAATGAGACTTAATCAGGGCCCTGACCTCTGGGGCAGTTACAGACTTGCTGACACTCCATTCATCCAAGCACTTCTCTGTTCACTCGTGCATCCATTATTCAGTCTGTGGAAAATGGCTGCATAGACTCGCTTTTAAATTGTGTGCCTTTTGTGAGTACTTGTCATTATATCCACCACAACCACTCCAAGCCAAGCTGTCCTTTCATCTGAATAATTTCAATACATTTCTAACATTTCTGTTTACTTTCTCTTTGCTTCCTATTTAATCTCCCTCAAGGCCTTATATCTACCACTTGTATTATTAAATGTTAAATCAGATCCTATCGCTCATCTGTCTCAACAGTTTTATTTTCATTTACTCTTAAGAAGTAATTAAAACATCTTAACATTATTTACAAGGCCCTAATTTCTGCCTAATGACTTGTCACTCTTTTTGATATTCTCTGCACTCCGGTAATACAAAATTTCTTGTTATTTCTCAAAGGCACTTGGTAAAGCTTGTGTTTCTCTCTGCCTGTCTTTTCTCAGATCTTCTCTGTTTTTTCCCTCCACATGGCTCAAAACTTTACTCAAAGAGTATTTTACCTCAATGCTATTATTATCTAATGCATTATCCATATTTAAATTTTTGAAAATGCAACATAATTTGTGCTATGTTTTAAACTCTTTATTGGCTAATTGTGAGTCATCATTTGGTTTTTTTTTTCTCTTAAGTGTTTACTAAGACTGCACATTTTGTCTGTATAGGTTCTTTGTTTTTGTTTACTGCTAATCCCAGTGCTGAGAATGAGGGAAGCAGTATGAAGCTCGAATTATAAACCCAGGCTCTACAGCCCTGGCTTGCTTTTGACTCTACAGCACTCTACTGAGGGCGATAAAATGAGACTCTGTCTCTAAAAAAAATAATAATAATAAGATGTGGTGATATAAGATATATTAAAATATATTACACAAAATTCTCAGTTGCTTATAATAAAATTTTAAAGGGTAGTCCTGATCAATGGTGTAGAGCGAGGAGGGAATTCCATGCAGTGATTCAATGATCCAGCCTAACAGAGGCTTTTCCATTGTCAACCTGCAGCTTCCAAAGTCACCCTGAACATCAACAGAGCACCAGTATTTGGGGGAAGAAGGAAACAAATTGGTGAGAAGTTCCATGGAAGGCATTTATGGATCAGGTCTATAGTAAGATAAATACATTTTATGTGTATTTTATGACCACAACTCATTCATATGCTAAACCTACCTATAAAGAGGATGGTGAATATGGTAGAAGTTTTAAATGTTTATAAAATTTCAGAATTACAACCTTTAAAGGAGCAGATTCCTGTAAGTAACTATAAATAATTTTCCCCTAATGGTCATTAGCAATGAATCAGGGCTGAGTGATCAAGAATACAAAAGCTGAGCAGTAAGAAGTACATGATAATATCTTTGGGAAGTGGTGAGTGATCCAATTAACTTGGGCCATATGAGTGGAAGCATTTACCCATGGGGGAGGCAAATATATGTATCTCTCTGTGTCAACAAATTTCTTACAGTCTAAAATTATAAGGCAGCTTGTGTGAATTCTTTCTTCCACTTTAGTGAGGCTTTCAGCCTCTCTTTCTATTTATTCATCAGAAGTATTCTTGTCAAGGTTGATGTGTTAAATTAAATGGACAATTTTTATACCTACTTATGTAAACATATATCCAAATCAACTGGTATTATTACAGTGGCCAACCACTGTCATAGTAATTATAATAATGAATTTGGTAGAGCATATCTGCTATGATCATTTTTAACTCTAAATCTACCCTGAAAATATTAGGAAAAATCTCTATTCTGTCTAGCTTGATGATGTAAAGAAATAGAAGAATTGCTCCTATGTACAAATAAAAGCCTAGGATTTTAAATTGTTTAATGTAAAACAGTATGCAAGTGATATTATGCAGTTACAGTAACTGGGTAAAAAATAAGCAGACTATTGACACTGGAAAAACAAAAGAGGAAATATCCACTAAGTTTCTCTTATCATTGTGTGTGTGTGTTTTGATTTCAATTATTGTAAACAATTTCAGCATATGAAATCTAGATGAATCCACGCTATTAATGTAGTTCGGTCACGTTCTATTAAAACTAACGATGATAATGATGATGATGCTGTCGTTTGAACATTTATCTCCTCCAAATCTCATGTTGTAATTTGATCTCCACTGTTGGTGGTGGGGCCTGATGGGAAGTGTTTAGGTCATGGGGTCAGATCCACTTAAATAGTTTGCCGCCCTCCTGTGATAATGAGTGCATTTATAGTGCACTCAAGAGGAGGAGAGCTGATTGTTTTTTAAAAAGCATCCGTCTTCTCTCTTGCTGGTTCTCTTGCCATGTGACACACTTGCTTTCATTCACCTTTTGCCTTTATTGGAAGCTTCAAAAAGCCCTCACCAGAAACAGATGGTGGTGTGATGCTTCTTACACAGTCTGCAGAAACATGAGCCAAATAAATCTTTTTTTCTTTATAAATTACCCTGTTCCAGGTATTCATTTTTAGCAATGAAGAATGGGCTAACACAGATGCCTGCACAGTTAGTGTGTATTATCAGTTCAGATTAAAGTGACAATCATAGGAAAGCAATATATTGTGGTTGACCATAGGAAATGTATAGTCATATAGTATCTTCACAATTTAAAAATTTCTAACATTATTTTTCTGGTAAAAGTGGGCCTTCCCATTTTATAGATTAAATCATTGAGGTAATTTTTGGAGTAAACGTGGCTTGATAGTCTTTCTGAACAGCAGTTCATATGTTTTAATAATTAAAAATAATTCATCAGTGTCTATTCTCTCCAACTAACCTTGGCCGTCTTGCCCACACTGACAGGACTCATATCTAGGCTATTAGCTGACTTGAGCTCAGATTTATGTCGTCAATGGCCCCATTAACCAGGAGGAAGTTTTTATCCCATGAGGCTAATGCCATTTGTGACACCAAAGAGAGAGGATTTCTTAATAGAAAAAAGTTTCTAGAAACTGTTTATAAGAAGATAATGGCTAAGAAAAAGGTGAGGTAGAATTCCTGAAGGGTTGAATGCCCCCGACAGCCTAATTAATGGGGTCATGCACCCATTTATTATGCTAATTGCTTCCCTTTTCATTTTCTCCTTGCCCATACGCCCATACACAGTAATTGGTCGTTGTCTCTGCTGTCCTTTATTTCCCTGCTTAAAAAATAAATGAACTTTTCTTGTAACTGAAATTAAAAAGACATAGAATGTAACTTCATAATAAAAATATTCATCATGAAAATATGATTTCTACTTATCTATGAATGAATCAGATCCATTTGAATTTTCTTAAACAAAGTCAAATCTAATTTCCCTTTGCATACAGTATTTTTAGTACATGTTTTTATGATGCACTTACATGATTTTCACAGAAATATTATGTAATTTAATTTCAAAATCAGCCATAAAAATTTTATATCATTTATTGCACCTAAATTTATTTCCATCTATTGTTTTTGGTTTTTGCAAAGACTCATTTTTTAAAAATCTCTTTTCAATAACTTCTATATGTGAGATAAGCTTCTACCATGTCTGCATTTTTATGGTGTTCAGAACAAAATGGACTTAACCAATACATGGGGAAAATGCTCAGGGTTTAGAATAGCAGCAGACACTTAACAAATGGTTAGTCAGTATTTTTTCCTAGTCTCAGAAGTATAGAAAACAATAAATTCCTACAATTTCCTCTAAGAAATGCACATACTCTTTTGTTATTTCATTCTGATTTCATAATGCTGCAAAATATTTTTTAACTTTGAATATAACTTAATCATAATACAAGTCTCGTTCTTAAAGATACACCCCAGTTATGAAGATTCTTCTTAAAAGTTTCCATTCATGTAGCATTCGCCATGTGCTCAGGCTGCCAGGCTAGGATGCCCAGTTTTGCCTTTGTACTTTTACTTAGAAGCTCCTTCACAGGAATTTCAATCAAAATTATTACCCGTATCTCTACTGCATGTTGCATGTCCCCAGTCTAGGGAATAATCTCAGCTTCAGACTTCCTATGCTCTAACATGGGCTGGATCTATAGGGCAATTTTAGTCCTCCAAACCTCATTTCCCTTGTCAATAAAATAGGAGTAGCTGTACCTCTCTGTACCTCTCATAGGGATTGTCGTAAGGATCAAATGAAATAATTTCTATTTCTATTTAATCATTGCTTTCACTATATTTATTAGGTGCTGTATATTTGTTAAAAGTATTAACTAGTTTCACCCTTAATTCTGTTATTGTTCTCATTATGCACATCAGGAGACTGACGCACAGAGAGACCCAGGGATTTGTGTCAGGTCTGGCAGCTAAGTGCTTCCGTCCAGGAAGCTCGCCGCTGCCAGTTTCCCTGTACTGAAGGCTGCTTCTCATTTGCTATCTGATCGAGATGCTCTTAATACTCCCTTCAGCTTGACAAAACTCTAGAAATATTTCCTCTTGATTCTAGACCACTGACTTTCCTTCTCTTAGGGTATTTCTACCACCTTTGATTTGAAAATCTTTTCCTGGTCTCTTTACAACCTTAAGGATATCTTTCTCAAAGATTGGGAGCCATTCTTTTGAAAAGTAATTAGCAAAAAAAAAAATAGGTCCAACTTCCCAGTCTTTGGAGGATGGTAGGAGCCTAACGTTGATACCACCATGTAGGGAATACAGATGGCTAATCACGTAGACCAGGCTTCCCCGGCAGACCCCAGTACTTTCTACTAGCTAACCCCTTCAAACCTCTACCTCCTTTATGCTCTGAGAAGTCTCATCCAGTCTCTCACCCCTTTGTGACGTCTACTGCAATAGCCCTTTTTTTCTCCTGTGGAGCAGTCAAACTCATGTATGAGAATGGTCATCACAACATAGTTTAAAACTACGACCACTGAGAACAACTATATCTACTTAGCGGAATTTTCCACCCCTTAAAATATTTTTTAAAAATGTTTTAGTTATTAAAATATTCTCAACTCTACGCTTAGCATGATCTGAATTATGTAAATATCTATGTACACATAACTGACTTTCCAGACAAAAACTTTAGCTTACTTGACAACTTTTCCCATTGCTAATAATTGTCTACCTCAGTGACACTTAGGGTCACTTGGCTTGTTTAATTTTCCCCTATCCATCAGATTTTTGCTACATTTGTTTCACCTGATCAGGCTTGACTAAATCCCAATGTCCCAAGTTGTAGGTCAAGATATTTGCTTTCTCCATGCTGTCAGAACACACCTACAGAGGACTGAATAGCCTGCAGAATAACATCAGAGAAAACACAGTATCGTCAGCGTTAGCAGGGTCCTTATGATATATAAGATACCTCAGTATTTTTCTAGCTGCTTATTCTTTCCAATTTATGAGATGTCCCTCTCCTTTACACCTCTTTCAGATTCAGCTGCTAATCTTAAGTCAATGAGGAAATATAGCTCCATTTATTAAACTCCATTTTTCTAATTTCCCTTGGAAACACATCCCTTCCCAGTTTCTTACTCTGTCTTATCCCTTTATTTTTTTTTGCAAATTATTATGAATACACAATCATTGTATATCTTTATAGGGTACATGTGATGTTTTGACACAGACATGTGATATGAATTAATCCAAGCAGAGTAATTTCTCATGAAGCTTCTACTTCTTCCTCTTCACTGAACACTTTCTATAATATTAGGTTCACTCTCTACCCTTCATCTCCTACTCATTTCTCAACCGGTTCTAATTATCTCTTGCTCAAACTTTCCCATAAGAATGATCTTGACGTGTTTCCCATCAAGATTATATTCCAATTAATATATCCTCAGCAATGTCACTAATTCTTAATACTGAATTTCCAGTAGAAACTCACTTGTTTCTTTACTTGATTTTCATCTGCCTCCCACACAGCCGATTATTTACTCTATTTTGAAAGCTCCCCCCGCGCCATTGTCCTCTAAGATACTAAATTTTACTAGTTTTCTTTCTGTGTTTGTTATAGTTCCTTCTCTTTTGCTTTTAGGAGTCTACTACATCAGAGCTCAACATTATGTTTTGTTTGGTCGCTTTCACTCTTTCCTTATTGGGATGAACTGGTCTGTATATATAACTGCCAAGGGAACACTCAAGTTCAACAGGAGAGTTTTTTTTTTTTGAGATAGTCTTGCTCTGTCACCCTAGTTAGAGGTCAGTGACATTGTTGAAGCTCACCACAACCTCAGACTCCTGGACTCAAGTGAGCCTCCTTCATCAGCCTCCTAAGAAGCTGGGACTACAGGTACACACCACTGGCTAATTTTTCTATTTTTTTGTGGAGATAGGGTCATCTTCTTGTTCAGGATGGTCTTGAACAAAAAGACCTGACCTCATGCAATCCTCTACCTTGGCCTCCAAGGGTATTATAGGCCTGAGCCACTATTCCTAGCCTAAGATTCTTGAATAAAATCTTTCTTTCCTGTTTAATTCCATGTGGTACTTTTTATTTTCTGTGACATATCATACAGCTTGTTATATAGTAATTGCTGCATACACAGTAACCACTATGACTATTTGATGCCATTGTTGTATTTGCTTTGGAAATATTCATCTGTTTCGCCTAAAGGACACTCTCTTCTAAATGTTCTCCAGTGTGTCAATGTCACTGGAAGTTAAATGCCCTGACTTAAAGTGTTGTCCTAGGGAAACAGAACAGAACAGGATTTATGGGCTATGATAGAATTAATTAATATAGCTTCAGTAAGGTCACTATTTCTTAATACTCAATTTATGGTCAACCAAATTACATAAGCTATCTTTATGTTTATAATTCTCAGTCATGGTTTCACATTGATGGTGACTGAATGGCTTTTGTACGATTGCACCCATCAGCATGCAGTCACAGGCATGACATAATCAGGGTATTAACTCAGCATATAAAACTTCTGCTGTAAAAACTTGTTACAAGGGGCAAATATTTTATATCTGAGTGATATGGACAATTTAAATTAGACTTAATTTTATGTTAGGGTGAAAATAGGACCTTACAATTATCCTTTTACTTCTTCGATACTATTCAAAATCTTTATACAATTAAATCTACAGGGAAAAATTTCTTTGCTATTAGAAGTGAGTTGCCTATGACACAAAGAGATTAGATAACTTTGCTGAGATCCCATAAGTCTGAAATCCTCACCAGCCTAACTGCAAACTGTCTCAACTCTTCGAGAAAGGTAATAATAATAATAGAATTGGACAGACATCATAATTAAAGTAGATAATTTCTGTCAATTTTGTGCACTTTCAATAAAGGTCATTTCCTTTCTCACCACCAAATCCCAAAGTTATGCAGGCACAGCCTAAAGTGGTAAATGAGAAGCTGAGAAAGTTCAGGAGGACACCTACATGGAGATCTATGTGAAAGGGTGACAGGGCTTCAAAAGCAAAGTCTCTGCACTTATTCTTATCCAAAATTTGTAAACAAAATGTTCTATATATGCTATCTAATTTACTAATACTTTATGGACCAACACATATTCTTTAGAAATTATACTTTCATGGGAAGCTGCAGAAATCTCATCCATATTTTTCCCATCTGTTTCTACATATTTGAAGCCATGAATTAATATACCACCAGCACCAATGTAACAGCTTTATTATTTTTGATTTCTAACTCCCTTCCCCAATAGTAAGAAACCTGCCATCATCATTAATATGTTCACGTATTTGATGCATTTTCTTGAATGTAACCAGCCCCTTTCCCTTTGCCAGTGCCGGGAACAACGCACGGAGGCTCTAACAACCGTCCTCACGCCTCCTCCCCTAGGAAGGCATTCCGTGTGAGCCCACCCCTCCCTATGGTCACTAAACCTGACGGAACACAGGCATGTCACCATGAACCTCCCTCCTCCAAGGCCATTGTCTACTTTGTGCCGCCTAAACTCTGACACTCTTTCCTCCTGACTCCACTTGCAGATGTTTTTCTTACTTGGAAGACTCTTAATTACAGTTCTGAGTTGTTCCTCCTTATGGGAACCTTCCTCACCATGTTAGAAAGATGGCAGGTTTGTCATCCTTCACTGTTCTTTTTTACCACGCAGGTGTTCTCCTGATCCTCCTTAGGCTGTCTTTCCTTGAGAACGTGCTTCACAGTTTGAGCCCCAACACCGTGCGCCTCAGTACCACTCTGTGGGAAGAGCTCCCTTATCATGCTTGGGCTCTGATCCCCCTTGCCAGACCATCTCCTTTCGAGGTTACCCTTGTTCCCTGTTCAGCCTCTGACTCTTCAAGCTAGGCCACCCTAAAAACAACCACCCTATTTCAAGCCACAGCTGGTTAGTCCTCTGTCATATCCAATCTCCGGCAACTCCCTAGACCTTCTTATAGCACGAACGTCCTCTGTGATTTTCTCAGGCTCAGACAACTCACACTGCTATGCTTATCTCACAAGGGTTTGCCTCTTCACAGTATGCAACGAACCCTCACCCCTGCCCCCACCGCTGGATCCTCTTCTTACCCTGCTTTGCCTCTGTCTCCTCATGTTGGAACTTCTCCAGGAATGGGCCCACCTTCTCTTCCACGCATGAACACTGGCAACCTACCCCAGGCTGACGTCATTCCTCAACAACCTCTTTAGTATCTCTGAGCTCTAATTACCGGAAGGAGTCCCTAATTAGGGGAAGGCCTTCCTGACCTACTTGGACTCTGAGTCCCCGTGTTGGTCTGTATCCTGTTGGTCTGTATCCTGTGTGGGCATCCTGTTGACTTCACCCACATCCCCAAACCACACGCCAGGATAACTCTCCACATCAATACACGTTGTGCTCTTGATTTGGCTTTGACATCACATCAAGCAGCCGCTCAATGTGGATGTCTTTGTCCATCAACTTGGACTCTGCTGCCCCAAGCCAGTGTACCCTTTCACATGAGATTTACCTGGAACTGGCCCCAAATAATGGATTGGTGTTGAATCACTTATGAAGGGAAGAGAGAAAAAGAAGAAAAAGGGAGGAAAAAATTAGAACTAGGAGAGAAAAACCCATAACAGTAGTTGAAAAGATCCAATTCTGTAATATGTACATAGTTTAGGCAAAGTGTGCAGACGCTGATGAATCATTGAATAGCATCATGGGTCATTGTGTATTTATTTATTCCTCTTTTATTGCACAATTCAAAATTTTCAGTCATAAAATATGATTTTATATGGTAAAGTTTAATCTTTCTCAGGAAAGGTATATGCTTTTAAGGAACTTATTTTTTATTATTTTAACTATGAGTTATTTATACTTGCTAACAAATACAAATATTTAATTATTTCTGTAAATGGTATTAAAATTAAGTGATCATTACATATCTATTTGCATCTTTACTATAGAAATGTATGATAAAAATTCCATATATTAAATTAATTTAAAGTGACTGTCCATAGTTGAATGAATCTATTGATTCAAATTTGCTATGTTGGAGATAGAATGAAAGTCAATTGTAGTTTCTTTCATTCCAAGAACAATGAAAACTAATAAACATTTTTCAAAAAGCTAATAAATACATTTCAAAAAATATATTAGTGGAAATATAATCAACTGTTTTATGAAGCAAATCAAATAGGCATGCCAAATATTAAGTTAATTAAAATGTATTTATTAACTTATAATGGAGATAATGCTTACATCCACCATGAGAGAAGGAAAACATATTTACTGTATATATGGAAAGAAAGCCTATTGTGAATGTTGTCATAGGGATGAATTAAATAGCATAAAGTAGTTATTCGATCCTCACTATGCTTTCTTTCTTCTCTCAGAAACAGTTTTAGGAGTACTACATTCTATAGGAGGCTTCCGTTGTCACTGCCAAACTTTATGGTTCCCAGAAATTAAAAGGATTATTAACAGGAGAATAGTAAGAAGTGATGTTTTCAGCAATAACTACAGATACAATTATTTCAGATGGAGTTTAGTACTAACGAATTCTGCAATGACATTTTACATTGTGTCCAACTGGGCAGAACTGGAACCATCAGTAAGGGTTACATTCATTACTTATAATGCAATGGGTAGGGAAAAGGAAGTTATACCAGTCTTTGCTTTGAGAAGCTTAGCCTTGTCTCCATAACATGTGGATGGTCTCAGGAGTAGATAAAAAATGGAAGTAAGTTCGATGGACGCTATTTTATGATTCTTACTTAAGTAGTATCTTTAAATGTTGGGAATTATTCACAAAATTGTTACTTTTTTCTGCTAGAAGCTAAAGTAAATCTCAGTTTCACTTAAAGAAGCAAAATTAACATTTTTGAGTTTGTAACATACATGTCAGATATTAAATAGGACCCTGACATATGCCATTCGATTTTATATTTACACTAAACTCCTGTTTGTAAGTCATGTAAGTGGTGTAGGCAACAGCCTGCAAATGAGAGAGCTGAAATTGTAACCTAAATGTGGCTGACTTCAAAAATACACACTTTTTTAAACAAACTATTTCTGTTAATTTTCCAATAAACTAGCATTCTCAATTTTAACTTAGAGTTGTATATTAACAAAATGAAACAATTTGTCATAATTACTTTTATTTTTGAGGGAATTGATAGTCTGTTCAACTTACTTTCTTTAGATACTTTATTGTACGTTTTATAACAGCGAGCCTGACTCCTCACACCGCCACGTGACTCTCATTTAATCAATATCGTCAATGCAATGGATGCTTTATGAATATACATCGGTGTAGACTCGTGCCAATATTATGGGTTTGGGCCATCCAGTTGCTCAAATTGAGTAAGCAAGTAAAATTGATTTCAATAGCACTACATACATACTGCCTAGATAACTGAATTTTCTTCTAAAACATTTGTTTTTCATGGATATTGAATCGGTTCTTTACCACTTACAGAAACTGGGTGCTCATTATCTCAGGTAGCAGGCATATTTGGATCCCTCTGTCATAAAATCCTGTCTTTACTTAAAACCAAATCCGTATTTGAAATACTTATCTAAAGTAGACATTAATCCCCTTGCTCATGACAGGCTTTCAAATACCAAGGAAATATCCCTAATTCCCCTGGGAGGCCACTATTTGCCTTTTAAAAAATGCTGTAGTGCCTTCCATAATTTGTCTTGTGAAATAGCTTAGTGTCCCTTCCATTTTTCTTCATTTGTATCTGAATTAATTTCATTTGTAGGTCCCTGACATTGAACAAAACATTTGATGAAATGTCATACCCTTAGATCTCTTAGCTGGAAAATCATGCCATTCCTCATATGAAATTATCAGTCCTGGGAGGGTCTTGTCATTAGTAGTAGCTGCAGAATCTAATAAAGTATATAAGGTCATCTTTTTAAAGTTAACTGGAAGGTTACATATTTTAAAATACTATTAATTATGTTTCATTGATAGTTAACTGTAAGAAACTGAAAGTATAGGTGACGCAGATGAGTAGTTAATAAATGTTTGCTTTCTAGACATTAGATCAACCAGGAACGAATGTGTCAGTTAATACAAACATTCCCTTAAGGCTGCCTTAGGGGGGCAAGTAATTGTAAGGGTTTCCAACAATATGTTCATCTTATTGACTCGCTATGCTTTCCTCAATAATGTAAAAATGGCACTAGGTTGAATAGAGAACTACTGAGGTCAAAATTCCTGTAATAAAGATACTCCAATTGTTCTTTTAAAGCTCCTTCTCCTTTTAAGATTTTTTATTTGTGCTATGAGTTTTAAATCAAAAACCAATTAGAATAAAATAAAATCCAATTTTATGGGCCATGGAGACCGTGCTATTTCATTTATCATTACGGTCTCTCCCACTTGGATATCTTTGCACATTTTATTCCTAGGGAATCTCTTTTCTTTTTTCCCCTGATGGGATCAGTAAGTTAAGAATGGATCATTGTTCAGTTTTTCTTGTGTGTGCTTTCTTCCCAGCTGACATCAGTTGAAGTCAGTTGTCAATCTCCAAGATGCAATGAGAATTAAATTTTGCCATACTGAGGTCTTGACACTGTTATTATAGTGGCAACAAAAGCTGTCTCTCAGGACACTTTTTTTTTGTCACCTTAAAAATGTAATCCTTGTAATTGTTTTCCCACATGAATTCTCATATGATGTGTTCACATGACTGTGCTAATTTCAAAGGAAAAATGCATACATCTAAATTTACACTAAGAGTAGTGTGAACATGTACTCTAGTAGATATATAACCAAAATATAAGTAATATATTAAAATCAATTAGGTTTTGGGTGGCTCCTATGACTCTAAGGAGTAGGGCACCAGCCCCATATGCCAGAGGTGGTAGGATCAAATCCAGCCCCAGCCAAAACTGCAAAAAAAAAAAAATCAATTAGGTTTTATTTCTGCAACAAAAGAAATAAAACATAAATTAGAATGTAGGCTATTTCTTACTGGATACTTACTGTGGATTAGGAACCAAATATAAAAAGAAAAATATAATACATTATGCTATAAAATTATATGAATCCTTGAGCTTATAAATAAATATAATTGCAAAATAAAGACAATTGCTATGTTATATAGTATATTAACAGCATATTTCAAATATGAACCATAATATAAAAAATGAAAATGTGTACTTAGAAAAATGCAATCTTTAGATCTTTTTTAGACATTCTTTCATTTGCCTGTTCCCCCCATAAAAATCATTATTGTCAAAAACTATAGATTACAAAATAAGCAACATTTCAAAATGAATGAATCAGAGTATGTACCTATCCTAATTGCTGTAGTACAGTTTAGTGACTATATCCGTTATTGAATTTCAGTGACTACAATTGACAGTTAAGAGGATCGAGAGGGATGGAGTGTCAGACAATCGATATAATGAAGAAAAGTAAATCTCTGGAAAGTGATAAGTGATTATATATGAGAGAAAAGCAGTCAGGGTAGAGGACAGTAAATAGAGTGCCACCCTCTTACTCTGCTACATTTTGCTACCGTGTACATCTGAGTCATTATTAACGAAGTTAAATGCCAACAATAGATTTTGGAATATTAATTTTACTCTGTGAAAAAAAAAAGTTGGAAAAGGCACAAGACTTGCAGCTCAGCTATCAGCAAGGATTACCCTCTAACCATCCAGATCAGCTGTTCTCAACCTGTGGACCGTGATCCCTTTTAACTATATTAAAGGGTTGTGGCTTTATTAGGAAGGGCTTTATTAGGAAGGTTCATATCTAGGTAAAATTAGCTTGAATATGTATTTGAGATCTCATGGAATGAATTATATCTTCTCCAAGATTTATACAGATGATCCATGATCATATTGATGCCTGTGCCTTCATTTTTTTTCATTTATTTAACTCTCTTTTCTCTCTATTTTATGTTTTTTTAAATAACAGTTTCAAATATCAGTAGTACCCTTTTGTCTTGAAATTTCCTAGCCCCTCAACTAGATCAAGTGAATACAAATACATACACACAAAAATATTTTCTGTAAGATTTTAACAAAAGTTTGTCAGCCATGTGAGTGGAATATGTTAATGAGCAATCAATTATTTATGAAATATTTCTTTTCCAGAAAAGTCTTCAGAGGCACATCCCACACAGGCCATCTTAACCTTAGCTGCTGGCTGCTGTCTCCTAGATTCCACTCTGATTTCACGTTTCCTGAATGGGTTATCCAAAAGCGTTCTCACTTTTTAGTCCCTATCCATCTCAGTTGTAGGTTTATGCTTTTACAAAGTGTTTATTAAAAAAAATGTGAAGTACAATAAGAAGGACAAGATTATTTTGTTCCATAAAATAATTCATCTAGCAGAGAAAATAGTAATATTTATGAAGCATTATCTCCCCTTTAGATAATTCAAATAATTTGTAGTGTTTTAGAGCATGTTTCTTGCATTTAAGAAAAGTTATAGTAAACAGAATAGTAGAGACGAATTTCCATGTCCTTGACACCAGAGCCTGGGATTTTGTTACTTTCCATGAAAAGAGGACATTGCAGCTGTAATTAAGATAGATGGGAAGATATTTTTTATAATATCTGGATGGCTCCAAATAAATCACAAGAGTACTAAAGAGAATCAAAAAGATATATGACAACAAAATTATTAAAGAGAAGCAGTTTCTGACTCTGAAGCAGAGAGAGGTAGCCACAAGCCAAGGAATCTTGGTGACCTCTAAATGCTGGAAAAGGAAATAAAACGTATTCTCCTCCAGAGAGAGAGCCCTTAAAAAGAACACAGTTAGCAAATGCCTTGATTTTAACCTGGTGAGATCCGTGTTGTAACTCACAGAACTCTATAATAAAATTTTCTTGTTTCAAGCAACTAAATTTGTGGTTTCTACAGCAGCCATAGAAAACTAAAACAAAAGTCTTTTTTAAAATTTTTTTTCATTATCTAAAGTGATTAGAGTAAAAACTCTCTAAGATCTTTCCAGATGTAAATTATCTGGTGATTGTACCTACAGTGGTAATTTTGGGAGGTTTAATATTTGCTGCCCTCCTGTGGAACCACTTATTACTATAAACTCAGTGTTATTTGTTGCCTATACTCAAAAGCTGCTGTGTCTGACTGTGTTCCCCGGAATTCACGTATTAGAAACTTAATCTTCCACAGAGTTAGGCTCTTGAGAGGTGTTTAGGTCCTAAGAGTTCCACCCTCATGAATGGATTAATACGGTTGTAAAGAAGGAGGATGCTGGTTTTCCTCTCCTGCCACATCAGAATACAAAGTTCATACCTCTCTCGTCATTCTGCCTTTCCGCCATATGGGAACAGAGCAAGAAAGCTCTTCCCAGACACTAGTCCTAAAACTCAGACTTCCCAACCTCCAGGACCAGGTAGGAGTGAATATTTGTTTTCTATAAATTACCCAGGAAATGGTATTTTGTTACAATAGCACAAGACAGACTAAGACAGAAGTGCCTCTAAAATGCACTATAACCTGATAACTCCTTTAGCAGAATAACAGATCAGCAAACCTCCAAACTGATCATTTTAATGCAAGGCAACACAGGCTTTATAGTTAAAGGTTCACTGACTGTTGTGTCTGGATACAATCTTTTCAAGGTTTTCTAGTGGACCCTGTCACCTCACTCCTGCCTGAAACCAGATCAGACAATCTGATCCAATGAAGTTGGTAAATGCATTTTAATATAACAAAGATAGGAAATTAATTTTTTTGGTAGTGATTTACTTGCTGAGACTGGTGGTAATATTCCACTGGTGGCAGATACCCTGAGCTTTAAGAAATGCTCGTATTGTTATCCCTCGTTCCTTATATTGGAAAGCCAAAGATATCTCCTCCTTCAATCTTTCCAATTATTCACCTGCCCATTTTGAGTTAACTCTTAAATTATTTGCAATATCCATCTCTCTTCCTTTTGTAGTCCCTGGAAAAGAAAGTTATTCTCAAAAATCTCTTACCCCCTACAGAAGTAAGCATTTATAGCTTTTAAAACTATAAGTGTGGCCCCTTTGCTTCTCTTGCCTTCTGTTAATACACACATTTCAATATAGGCGATATAATTTAAATGCCTTGTGTGCTTCAGAAAGTAGTTTGTACGGCAATAACATACCTAATGAGCATGCTAATAAGCTTTGTAACTTATAAAAAAAAATCATCAAGGTGTAATGTAAGGTGAATAGCAAATAAACTTCGCATTCTGCCTTTTAGAAACAGCTGGGCTCAGCAGCCTGAGCTTCACTCAGATAAATCATAAGAAGCAAACGAGTGACTACAGTTTCAAATAATCTGCAAAGAGCATTTAAACTTACAAGGAAAGCCCTGACTGCACTAAAACTAGCAGATATTCTCCAGTTTGCACTTCTAAGCAGTTGATGCTTATTAACACATCTAGAATTGCATTCATAGTATTAAAATTTTGTGTGTTAGTTACCAGAAGAAAAGTATAAATGATCTATAAAAGGTGCTGTGGAACTTGTATTTGACCTGGGTACCAGATCAGGAGAAATGAAAAGGACTTGTTTCTATTTGTACTCCCTAGTTGGAAGGGGATTCTCCTAAGTCAAACCTACTTTAGATGGATTTGAGAGCTGAGATGGGGTCCAGTCAATGAGTTAGGAATATGGCAATAAAGGACAAATTCCATGCTAAGTTATAGAAACAGAGCCTGCAGAAAAACACAATGGAAACTATTTCTGTAAGACTAAAGTAGTATTTTTTATTTATTTACTTATTCAACAAATAAATACTGAGAATCTGTAAGTTGCTAGACTCTGCAGGTCAAATAGGCAACCAAGATGTGAAAATGTTCTCAATAGTGATCATGGCCTCAGACACCAGCATGTCGGCTGAACTAAGGGAATTTACATCAAGAATTCTAGAGAATCTATCCAACACTGCTAAAGGAATATTAAAATCCCCAAGTACTATGGAGCTGGAAGAAATCAAGTTACTCATGTCTATTAGAGTTTTTCTTATAAATTGAAGCGCATTCTGGTTGGGTGCATAAATATTAATAATTGAAATCTCATCATATTGAGTATTACCTTTAACAAATAAGAAATGTCCATCTTTATCCTTCCTTATTTTGGTTGGTTTAAAGCCTATTGTATCTTCGAATAAGATTGCAACACCTGCTTTTTTCTGTTTTCCATTTGCCTGGAATACAGATGACCATCCCTTCACCTTGAATCTAAGGTTATCTTTTAAGCTAAGGTGGGATTCCTGTATGCAGCAGATATCTGGCCTTAGTTTTTGTATCCAGTCAG